>JANAVB010042819.1:2046176-2178676 GCA_029216955.1 Iris pallida
TGACTAGTATATGATATATATATATATATATATATATATATATATATTAATATATTATATATATATATATATATATATATATATACACACTAACATTATATATACACACTAACATTATATATTAAAAAAATATATACACAACATTATATATATATATATATAGATATTTATATATATATATATATATATTATATAGATATATATATATATATATAATATAGGGGAGGGATATTGCACCACTTATTGCATCAATTGTTGCACCAAACAATCTCAACCACACATTATTTCTATCATGTGGTTATAAAGCATTCCATAAAGTTATTGCCATGTCAGCATGCTTTGTAACCACATGATGAAATAAATGTGCGGTTGAGATTGTTTGGTGCAATAATTGATGCAATAAGTTTGGGCAATATCCCTCCCCATATATATATATATATATATATATATATATAATATATATATATATATAATAACATTATTATATTAAATTATATATATATATATATATATAATAATGTTAGTATATATATAATGTTATTATATATATATATATATATATATAATATATATATATATATATTATAATATATATATATATATTATAATATTAGATATATAGATAGGGGAGTATGTGGGTGTGGATCCCAGAGGCTGGCGATCCCCTGCCCCCCTGTCTTGGCAGGTGGCCGGACTCCTCCGGCCGTCCCTCGCTCGCCGGACGTCCCCGCCCTCTCCGGCTCCATGGCCTCTTCTCTCGGCCGGTGCCCTCTTGGCCCACCCGCAGCCGGCGTTTGCTATGCGTGCGGCGGCCCCCCCTTTCCCTTCCAACCCTCGGCGACGCCGCCGCTCTCGGCGCCGTCGGAATCGCGCCCCAGCGTCCTCGGCCGCTCCGGCACCGTCCATCCTCGGGCCCCCGCCAGGCTTCCCAGGCGCCAAGCGCGTTGCGCGGTGCCCCCGACCAGCCGCTCCCCGGAGTAGCCATCCCCGCCGCAGCGCCTCACCTTCCCTCGGCTGCCCCTCGTTCTCCTCAGCGGCAGTGATCGCCCCCCCTCCCCCGCCAGCTCTCTGCTTCGGGGTCGAGTCAGCCCTCCGGCGGGTGCCTCCCCTTCGACACCCTCCGATCCGGATCCTGTGGCCCTCCGGCGAGGATCCCCTCGCCTCGGACAAGGACCTCCCCCCGGCTCCCCCCGCAGTGCAGCCGGCCTTTCGATAGAGGATCCCCCTCTTCCGCCCGTCGCCCAGGCTGCCGTAGCGGCCCCCGTCTCGGCTGGCGGCGGGGACCTACTATCAAGACCCGCCACTCGACGGTGGTTCTGGGTCTCCCAGGACCCCTCTTCCCTCGGTGCGCTGGACCGCCCTCCCTTCCCAGGCGGACGTGCTTCAGTGGCTCACCACCGCCCTCGGTGGAGCCTATCCCCCCTCCGCCTAGGCGTTGGGGCAGCGCCGCCGCCTAGGGCCTCGGCCGGTGCGCTCCGCCCCCTGCCCTCTCTTCTCCGGTCTCCCTTCGCCTCAGGCCGGTGCGCTCCGCCCCTGCCCCTCTCTTCTCCGGTCGCCTTCGTGCCTCCGTCGCCACCGACGGTCGGCAGCGGCGGACCCCCAGGCGTTCCCCTCCTTGGCTTTCCCCCTCCGCCGTGGGCTCGCCGCGGCCAGCGTCTTCTCCTCCGACTGTGGCGCGACCCCCCGAGTCGAGCCTGGACCCTCCGAGCTCGTCAGGCTCCGCGCCGACGTGGTGTCCTCCCTGCCGCCGCGGTGGTCTGCCCCACTCTTGCGGCAAGCGAGCGGGAGTCCCGAGGGTCTCCTCGGTCGCCACCCCTCGGGGCCCGCGCCCTCGAGCCGCGCGCGTGGACCAGCCCCACTTGGGAGAACGTGCGAGCCGCCACGTGCCCCTCCCCGGGACGCGTGCGTGTTTTTGAATTTCTTTTGCGGGGTTTGTGCTTTGTCCCCTGCGCGGGACTGTTTGGTGGTCTGTGTTTTGTGTTTGCTCCCCTGCGCGGGACAGTTTGGTGTTCTGTGTTGGCCCCCTGCGTGGGACAGGTGGCTTGGTCTGTCTTGTCTGTTTCTATCTTCTTTTCAATAAATTTTCTGTTAAAAAATATTATATTATATATATATATATCTATATATATATATTTATAACACCAATTCTTGGTCTTTAAGTGAGGGGGTGTAGAGTCAATACATATAGCTTATTTGGATTGGAGGGAGAGTTAAGTGAAATATTTTTTAATAACTCTTGTTTGGATTAGAGGTTTTGAGTGAGAGAATGATTAATAAAAAGATAATAATTATCCAAATACCCTTATTACATATGTCATAAATTAAATTTGATTGAAATTTTAATTAGAACTTGTCAAAATAGCTCACAAATAAGGAAGCTACGGAGGAGAATGTTGGTAAGAAAAGAAATATGATATTTTATAGGACAAATAAAGAGTATTTATGACTTTTAAAACAAAATCCTTAATCCCCTTCGTTAATCTCTCGAATTTGGGGTTAAAAAATAGATAAAAGAGGATTAAACAAATCATCACTTAACCATTTATAATTTTTTCTCCTAAACCTCAACTACAAATGTACTCAATCACAACCAAACATCTAAAGAAGATAAGACCGGAAAGATAACTAAGGCACAAGAACAATTAGAAACTACTAGAAGGAATCATAAGACAGGAAAATAAAGAAGGAACAACAAGACAAACTAATAATAACTACCAGGCAACTCACATAGAAGAATAGTGAGATCGACCCCAGCTAGCAACATCATGAAGTCCAATACTGAGGGCACAACTACTCCTAAAATATTGTCAACATATCCAGTCAGGATGGAACGAGCACAAATCTCAAATAACAGTTCTAGTTAGACGATATTAAAAATGTAGCAGTAAATAGGGAGAATATACAAGGAATCAAGAAATGTACATGTGAGTATCATGACAAGGTAAGCTGTAAATCTAGAGCTAGAACAAGGCAAGTAAAACTGATCATAGCATGTATAAGAATCAAGAATCATACCATCTACGTGAGTGAATACTAGCTACAACATGTGGCCGGCTTGGGTCTGCACAAGGTCATGAGCTAGCCAATCATACGTGTAGTGTAGGATTGGCATTCACAAGATTTACAAGATATACAATGCGGGTATTGACCACACATCTACACTAATACTCCCCGTCCCCGACTAGTATAGTGGATCCAACCATGACACATCATGACACTCGATTCTCTGAGAGGGTGGCTAGCCTTCGCAGGAATCGTATCTATACAATGCACAAGGAACAAGAAAGACTTGCACAAGATATACCAAAGAATACAAGGAATAACATCTCATGACAGAATCCAGAGAAATACCAATCTGTGTGAATAATGTGTCAAGAGAACAAGGATATCTACACTAAATACAAGGAACATAGACGATATCATAAAAAAAAATATTATCAGAGAATATACTCGCCTGTGATATGATGGATAAGTCGACTGAGTCCAAGAACAGTGCCTCGAGGACCTATAGGTGGAATACTGTATCAATATAAGGGTTTGGAAGTAAAATCAAGTCATACTAAGTCAAACTAGGTCAAGGCAAGTCAAGGGTTGACTTACAGTTGACTTTTGGTCAACTGTCAACTCTGGTCAACTCTAGGTCAAACTTGACTAACGTTGACTAACAGTTGACTTTGGGTCAACTGTTCAACTTCGATCAAGTTCTAATCAATTTTAGGCTACGGTTGACTTTTGGTCAAAATAGTCAACTATGGTCAACCAAGGTCAAAGCTAGTCTAACCTAGGTCAAATGTTGACTCTACTTCGACGTTTAGTCAAAGCAGTCAACCATGGTCAAATAGGGTCAAGGCTAGTCTCTATAAACAGGGTCAACACATTCAATTTCAGTGGTTGTGAAATCACTGGAATCGATGGATCTCAGAATACAACAAAAGAAGAAAGATTATAATAATAGGGTGAAACCTACAGATGTTGTCGGATGGTGAAACAACCATCACCAACGTATCCAGAATGGTCAAATTAGCTAGGATAGTCTATCCATAAGTCCAATTTGGACACAGGGGCAAAAAAGGTAGTTTTGGGTCAAAATGGTGTCCGTGTCGGACCCACTTTATACTGAAAAATGTGCCAAAATAAAAGTACACTAAACCTAAAAAATTATATATCCACAAATTTAGAATGATGATACGAACCCAACTGTATATCCAGAATTGGATTCCGTTGACCCGATCTCAAATTGGTCCGTTGACTAGGACATTGAAATTCTGATTTGCAAAAAAAAGTATGTCGGAGCCAATGTCCTCAAAACTAAGCAAATTATATGTCAACAAGTCTAGAATGACGATACGAACTCAACGGTATGTCCAAAATTGGATTCCGATGATCCGATCTCAAAATGACCCGTTGACCCGGATATTGGTATCCGACTTGCACCGAAATGCGTGCCGAAACCAATGTCCACTAAAACCTAGCAAATTATATATCAACGAGTCCAGAATGACGATACAAACTCAACGATATGTCCAAAATTGGATTCCGATGAGCCTGCGTCAAAAAGTCACGTTGACCCGGACTGTGGGGCCCGCTTTGCACCAAAATACGTGCGAGGGCCCACGTCCTCCAAATCTAACAAACTTTATATGAAAATGTGCCAGAACGACGCCACGAGTCTACTGGTGGTGTCAGAAATTAAATTCGTAGTCCCGGGTTCAAAAATAGAATTTATAACTTGAAAATTACGAATTCAGACGGCCAACTTTGGCGTCAAATTCAACCAATCAAACGTGCTCACAATGAAACGAAACTTATAGGGTAGGAAGAGGATTATACTAGCTTCGCATAGGAACCAGTAGCATGTCAGACGAAGCTGCGATGGAAGAGATACAAATCGAAGAAGTTGGCTCCACAAAACTGTCCAAAAATAACACAATTTAAAGCGTCAACTTGGTGGCTGGTTTTGATGTATCAAACGACGAAAATAACGGGCAAAACTTGAGAGAGATGAAGGGGTATATACCGAGATTGTGACGGAGCAAAGAATTTGCCGATCCAACGGTCGGATTTTCTGAAAAATGTGCACGAAGTTGCAGTCCCGAAACATAAATTTTGAGTTCGATCCCGCGCGCGTCACGACGGGATCTCGTGCGAAATGCACGGATCGACTGTGTATCGCGATGGAGAGGAGGGCGCTGCCCAGGAGGATTCATCGGGGTCGCGCACGGCTGAGGGGGGTAGCCGGTGGCCGTGCGATGGCCGTCTGCGCGCGGTGGTGGTGCGACGGCGCGCCCATACGCGGCTGCTGGTGCTGCCGTTGCGCGATGCTGTTATCGCAGCTGCTGCTGCTGTATTGCGCGGCGGTGGGCCAAACGGGGGCACGGCGGGTGGTGGTGGTTCGCGGAGGGAGGAGGTGGTGTTCGTAATGGTGGTGGTGGTGTTTGTGGAGGTGAGGGTGATGGTGTGGTGGTGGTGATGGTGTTTGTGGTGGTGGTGTTATTGTGATTAATGAAGAAAAAGGAAGAATGGAGGGTGGGGAGTGTGATGAAGAGGAATAAGAATAAGGGGGGTCGGCTGATGGTGATGGGAGTGGTGGTGTTGGTGTGTAATAAGGAGAGAGAGAGTTAATTTGTATGTGTGTGTGTGTAGATATTATAATATAAAGAGAGAGAGAGAGGGAATGATATAATAGAGAGTTTGAATATATATATAGAGAGTGATATTTGAGAGAGAGGGGGGGTGCTCTTGCTGTTAAGGAGGAGTGAGGTGTGTGTGTGAGTAATAAGAGAGAGTGAGATTTATATATATATATATATATATATATATATATATATAATATAGAGGGAATGATATAATAGAGAGTTTGAATATATATATAGAGAGTGATATTTGAGAGAGAGGGGGGCTGCTCTTGCTGTAAAGGAGGGAGTGAGGTGTGTGTGTGAGTAATAAGAGAGAGTGATATATATATATATATATATATATATATATATATATATATATATATATATATATATATATATATATTAGAAAGAGAGAGAAGGATATTAATAAAAAAGAAAAAAATATTTTAAATAGGGAAAAAGAGAGAAATTATGTGGGGTATTCATAAGGGGATAACATGGAGCTTGGGTTCGGTCGAGCCGGGTCGGGTCAAAATCGGGCTTGGGTGAAATAAATAGATTAATTTAATCATTTATGGACACGGGTAAATAAGTAGCATGCGGGGGCTCAATTAAATAGGACACAAGTATTATGTGGGTAGTAGGCTTCATGTGGGCCAGGTCCATACTTTGGGTTGACAGGTTGGATCGATGTCGGGCCCGAAAATTAAATTGAAAGTTAAATCAGGTTTTACGGTAGATAATTAATTGGCCTAAATTGACCCGAAAGTTGTGCGAAACAAATAAGCACAAAATGGAGTGTCTGAGTGGGACATGAAGGTCATGGGTGTAGAGCGTCTCGAGTAGATCATTCATGAGAAGTTGGTTCTGAGAAAATGACTGGTCTTTTGCTCCTAAATTAAAAGTCACAGTAATGTGCAAACGATGATCAAAGATAAAAGTAAAAAAATCAATTAATAATTATTCAACGATTAATTGGTCTAAGTTGACCCGAAGTTACGCGATACAAAAAGAGCACAAGGGAGCGAGTTTAAGTGGGACATGATATATCAAATTGGAGATAATCTCGTCTACTACAAACTTCAAGAAGAAAGTTTCCAAAGACTGGCATCCCTGATGCTCTAGAAATCAAAATCACGGTAAAGAGCATTTAATGATCAAAATTAATTAAATAAAAATAAATTATAGATAATAATTTATTTAAAAAATTTAAAAATAAATCTCAAAAATTCAGGGGGCTTACATCCTAACCACCTTATAAAAATTTCGTCCTCGAAATTAAAGGTTGGTAGTTGGGTTAAAACATGATAGAAGATTTAAGCAATATTTTAGGCACGATCCAAGAATGACGAGTTTTGCACGATCAAGATAATCAATTTTAAAATTGTTTAGGCACGATGAGGGATTTGGCACGATAGAATCATGATATGAACAAAATTATAGGTGCATGATTTCAGAAATAAGTCAAGTCATTGGGGCACGATTTTAGAGACGATTAGGAGAATCTAAGATATAAATGAAGTTCAAGTACGGGTGATCTGTAGGACTTAGGTTGATAGAAAATTAACCTGAAAGTCGCTCAGGCTCGATCAAGATGAAAAGCTAACCATGACCAAAACAAGGGTTGGCATGGTTGAGATAAAATTTCAGATACAACATAATCGTAGTCAAGGTCTTATAGACCCGAGGAAGGATTAAGGAGTATGATTAATAAAATCATGAAATACGATCTAGGTTCGGATGTGATTAAAATTGAAAATAGTCTAAGTTCACTTGGCACGATCTAGATATGATATTGAGATCGGGACAAAACATCGATAAATAGGATCCAGGTCAATGAATTAAGATTTAGTGTTATACATAGGCACGATCAAGACGAAAATGACAACCTAGTCATGATTAGGAATGAAACCTGAGCACGAGCATCCGAGAATAGAAATCCAGGTAAGAATTGAATTTAACTCAATTGAGTACGACCTAGGATATGGGTATGATAGAAGAGATGACCAAAGTCGTTCGGTCGCGATCAAGAAATTATGATTTAACGATATTGAAAACTCAAGGGATGATTCAGAGATATGGAATAAGTCCAATTCCTCTTTGGTAGAAAATCAAAAGACAAGGTTTCATAGGGAAGCAAAGTTAATCATCTCTCTCTGATACTTCCAAGTTTATCTGGTCATCATTGGCCAATCACACCTTTAATCTCACAAGTCCAAATATAAAAACCAGTCTTATACAACTACTACCAGAATTACCCTTCCGTCATAAAGATTGGGCCTTGTCATGATACCATAGGCCATATCTAAATTCCAAAACCCTAATCAAGAAGTACACCCTTCACTAGAACTCCACACTATCCACTTAATTATCCTTAAATCCGAATTCTTCCACCTTGTCCTAAATTGATCTGAAACCTCTAATTCAAGTTTATAATATCCTTGAACTTGTTCAAATCACTCTCATGGTGTTATTCAATCTAATACCACTAGGCTTTATAAAACTTATTCTTCCATTACCAATCAACCTTCATATTTCCTTCATTATACACTTTCAATTATCAACCATCTCAATTAATAAATTATATTCATAAAATCTCTTCTCCCTTTTTTGACTCAAAATCCTTGTGTTCTCTATCCTCTTACCAATGCCTTGTCCAGTTTCTAAACTATATCCACGAAATATAAATTTTTATACCATTATGTACATCCTAGTGTCCTTCTCATTTGAAATCCTTGAACTTGCCTTCCAAGTAATTCATCCTCAAAATACCCTAGTAACTCATTTCTAAACTGATTATATTGACCCCTTGGTTTCAGTTCCAACCTCAATCATACTCCTATCTCAAATTTCTACACTAGATCCAACATCTCATATTCCTACCAAGATACCACTTGATAATAAATCCGCCTTCCGAACGAGATGATTTACGATACTTTCTTAACCTTTCTAAGGTGAAAAGATACAAAATTTTAAATGACTTCATAGTGTAGTTGACAGGAATGGATAAAAGACGGGTGGTTGGTGTAGTCAAGACATAATTAATCAAGATGAAGGGAGTAATGACCAGATGAGAAAATTATCATATGATGAGAAAAAAAATGACAGAACAAGGAATAATGGTAGGTATTGTCCTTGATCAATAGGTAAAAAGAAGTGAACCAATTTAAGATATGACCTGATAACCATACACGTCTATCCAGAATCATGTTGCCAAAATTTTTGTCACGTCAGTAAACATAGCTGCAATAAACGATGGAGTCCATAACTATGGTATACACCCTATAATTATGTCATCTAGATTCCTTACCACGCCAACCAGTATGGCTGCAAGAAAATCTAAATTCTATAACTAGGATAGTATATCCAAAATTAGGCTCTATGTCCCTGTCGTGCTAGCTAGTATGACTGCGATAAATTCTAAACTCCATGAATAAAGTAGACACTTACCGTTCTCATCGTCCTCATCAAATATGCTTATCAGGATATCTTAACTCAATCCATAAAAATGATCTCAACAAAATCAAAATCGAAGTCAACAACGAACGAACATCAAGATTTAAAATTCAACAACGAATCAAGGATAAGTAATAAAAACTAACAAAAACAGATTCCGAGACAGGATTTAGGAAAAGTTCTCAAAAGAAGTCCCAAAGGTACTATCTAGGTCAAGATTGAAAGTTCTAGAATATAATGTAAAATAATCTCAACCTTGATATAAGATTGGCAAATCATATTTGATTCTCAACCTAGAGGATATATAAGTTCAACTTATACCTTCCCTCTGGGATCCCCAACTCATCCCAAGAAAGAATAAAGTTTGATACGGACAATATTTCAAAAATCAAGACGAATAGAAATAAGTGGGAAAAGATTTGAAAATCTTTCGAAATAAGATTCCTAAGGGTCATCCCTGGAATCTACCAAGAGTTCCTAATATGTGACTGAGTACCAAACCCTAAAATATTCCATGACTCAACCTTAATCCTATGGCAGGCTCGTAGTAGTACAGATAAGCTCAAGCACTACCACGACTTCGTATTAATTGCAAAGACAGACCTGCATGGGCCACCACTAAAAATGTTTCACGATCCGCATCCGAATATACGGATACGAATACGTGGGCCACGCCCAGCCTACGCCGCAGTATCGGCGGTAGAACGCTGTCTAGTACCCAATAAATATACACTACATCTAGAAGGTCCATGAACTACAAATGTACTCAATCACAACCCAACATCTAAAGAAGATAATATAGGAAAGATAACTAAGGCACAAGAATAATTAGAAACTACTAGAAGTGTCACGACCCGCACCCTGATTAGGGGCACGAGTACGTGGTTACGTCCAGCCTACGTCGCAGCATCGACGGTAGAACGCTGTCTAGGTCATCTATAAATACTATAACTAAACAAATAAAGGTACCTATACAGTATATACACTCCGAATGGAGGTGACATAGCAATACAGTCTCAATCACAAGGCAAACTAGGATAGATAGCACGAAAGGAAATATGATAGATGAAAGCAGAAAATAAGTTCGAGATCCACACAAGTCCAAAACTAAACATAACATCACAGAATATAATATAATACTACAGTCTGAAAAGTACTAGCTGGCTCGCAGGCCAGGCAAACCTAACTAAACTACACTACTCAGGGTGAGCAAAGTCTAGTGGCTCTACTATCAAGCCACGGTCCAAGTCTATTCCATCTAACCCGTCCCCATAATAGGTCGGGCAATCAGCCTCAGAATCATCTGTAAAATTGTCAATGGTATCCTGTCAGGAAAATAAGCAAGTACAAACACCAACAGCAGTTCCATATGAATTGACAAATACTATAAGAGACAGTGTAATGAAATACAAGACAAAGATATGTAAAATACAGGGTAAAATCAACAGAAAATGTATAATAGATGTGAGTACTGAATAAGATGATAATATATATGTAGGATTGCTTAGAAACTATTCGTAAGCCGAGTTACAACCCTTAAACCAAACAAGGACCGGGGTTGTAACCCTTCTTCCGAACATAACTTAGCCTCCCAGGATAATAAATATAAAAATGTGACTTGAATTGTTAGAGCACTATGTGATCGGCTAGGGAATCATGGTAGGGTTATCCACTTGGCCCGACAATCACATAAAAATCTGAAAGGGTCATGCCGGCCAACCTGGATAACATGGACATGGGGTATCTGCTACACCCTACGTGAGGTGAGGGTGGCACTAGCAAAATAGTGACAGGAAGACTTTGATCACATAACCCTAATAATTTCCACATCCCCAAATAGTATTATGGATCCGGACATGGCACGTCATGACATAGATTCAAAAGCAGGTGATCAGCCCACTCCCAAATTAATGGCTATATAAGTACATGAAACATGGATATCACACGCCAATATACCAAGGAAAATTCGGGAATAACATCTCATGACAGAATTCGACGTATACTAGTCCGTGAACTATCGTGTCGAGAATCAAGTAATACACTACAACTGAATCGGATATAGTAGATATCAAGACAATAAAAACTATCAGTGAATGTACTCGCCTGTGGTCCTGAGCCGATAAGGTGAACAGACGCTCAGAGTGATCACAGACCTAAAATAAGATACTACGAGTCAAACAGGGTTTTATACTGAAAAAGAAAACTAATTCAAGTCATGAATGCAAGTCTAAGTCAAAACTAGGTCAAATGGGGTCAAAGGTTGACTTATAGTTGACTTTTGGGTCAACTGGTCAACCCTGGTCAACTCTGGTCAACTCTAGGTCAATCCTAGGTCAAACTAGTCTAATGTTGGCCAACTGTTGACTTTCAGTCAACTGGTCAACTTTGGTTTGGTTTCGGTCAAATCTAGTCGCTTAAAGGCTAAGTTTGACTATCGGTTGACTTTTGGTCAAAATGGTCAACCGAAGTCAAAATTAGTCTAGGAGCACTATATTTGATCATTACCAACCAAGGGAACCAAGTTCTAACCATATCTTAGACTCTAAACTCAAATACCTTATTTCTAGGTAAAACCTACATTACCCTTACTAAGGTAAATCCCGATACCTTGTCCAATACCAAAAAAATCCCGCTAATACCCAAGATACTAGCCTAGACTCCTTAGGTAGCTAGATACTATCCTATCTAAGGTTTACCTACCAAGAAATATAGGTATCCTAGGTATCTAGCCTATCTTAGAATACATGTTGGTTTACCATACCCCTTTACCTTACCAATATCGTATACCACTCTCACCATTTAACTAACACTCACACACACTCTAACTAAGCTCACTCACACACAACACTCATGATACCACACTCATATAGGCTTCCTATAGGTTCACATATAGGCTAACACCTATAGGATACTAGCTATATATATCTACTCCTATAGACACATATATATACCCACACATACACACAAACTCTAAGCTCACACACATATGGTATATAGCTACATATATATATATACTCACCTATATGCCCATATATAGACACACACACATATCCAATAGCTCACTCACATATATGAGTATAGGTTCACACACACACACACACACACACACACACACACACACACACACACACACAAACACACACACACACAAGCTCATATGTGGTGCAAAAGGACTGATTTGGGGGGTGATTTAAGGACATGTTTGGGACAACATATGGGCTGAATTGTGGACCAGTTAAGGACTGTTTTGTGAGTGCTATTGGCTGTCCATTAGACTGGTTTGTAGGGGCTAGTGTAGGCTGGAATGGGGGGCCAATAGTGGGCTGTGTTGGAGTGGTTTGGGACTGGTTAGGACTGCCTATAGGGCTGTCAATGGGGCTGAACTTAAGGGCTAACATAGTCTGAAATGTTGGACAGGTTTGGGGCTAATTTGTATGGCTGTCAAAGGGGTGTTAAGGGCTGTTTGGGGGCTGCTTTGGTGGACTGATATGGGGCTGTACCATGGGTGGTTTGGGGTTGCCAATTGGGACTGTTTTGGAGGGTGTTTGGGGCTGTCCTTAAGGCTATACATGGCTGAACATGTAGGGCTGGAAATGGGCTAAATATGGACTGAAATTGGACAGCTACATGGCTGTCAATGGGCTGAATTGGGACAGCCATGTGGACAGGTAAGGGAGTGCTATGGGGGGGCTGTTTAGGACCTGTTGGGGCAGCCTATGAGCTGGTTTTATGGGGGACTGTTTAAGGCTATTTAGGACAGGTATTAACTGGTATATAGCTGCTAGTTTGGGCCTGCCACATTAGGCATTGGGGATGCCACATTAGGCTGATATGGGGACAGCCTATTGGCTGATATGGGGGGCTTCTAATGACAAGTTTGGGACTGCTCACTGCTGTTGTTAGCAGCAGCTAAATCCTCCCCCCCTCTAACACTCATATTCACCACTCATATCACTCACTCTATCTCACTAACACTCTCACTCCCATTCTCTCAAACACCTTCTATGCACAAACACCCACATACACATATATATTTAAATCTACCATCCCACTCTCTATCCTCCCCTAGCCTTGGCCGAAATCCACACCCTCATGAACACAATAAAAACACACAATATCACACATAAATACATATATATATATATATATATATATATATATATATATATATATATATATATATACATATATATATATATGCCACAAAATATATATATACATATATATATATATACATATATATATATATATATTTTTTGTTTTATATATATATATATATATATATATATATATATATATATATATATATATATATATATATATATATAAAATATATATATATATATATATATATATATATATATATATATATATATAACCCACATATATATACAATATATAGGTAAATAAATATGATACCATATGATACTTAGGAAAACAAATCTCTAAACACCTATAAATTTGGAATTAAATATTAAAACAACATCTAAACAATATCTAATAAATCTACATGTGTCCAAATAGGGATTTTTCCACTAGGACATAAGCCTACACATAGGACACTCCTAAAAGTCTCCAAATGGACACAAAATGGACACAAATGGAGAGACAACCATGGGGGTTATTCCTATGGGTCAAAAGTCAACCTATATGCATGAGAAAATAAAAAGGAGAAGGGGTTTATACCTCCCGGTAGATCAAATCGAAGAAAAATCCTTCCGTTACGACCCCGACACGTAGGAATCCCAAATGGACTCGAACGAGCTCCGAATCCTCCCAAACTTGGCTAGCTTCCACCTTGGCTTGAGTAGAGAAGGAAAGAAGAAGGTTGGGTGGAAGAATGAAGGGATTTGGTGGTAAAATCTATATAAAACCCTCTCTAGAAATTTGGGAAAGAATAAGAGAGAGAAAGTGGAATGGAAAGGAATGGAAAATATCAAAGGGCTTGAGCCTATCCCCCTCTTTACTTGGCCGGTCCTAATGGGCTGATTTAGACCTATTTTACAATGTCTAAAATACCCCCCACTCTCTCTAATTGAATTAAATAGGAAATGGCTTAGGTTGAGGCTAAATTAGTCATTCTAAAACCTCTAATCTAACTAAACCTACTATGAAATAATTAGTCTAACCACTAACTAAAATAAATATCATGTGGGCCATGCCTAACTAATATGTGGGTCCTACTAGAGTCAAAACTACCCCGGGTCCCCGTTTCAAGTCGGATTGAGCTGAAATTTGAACCTGACTCAAATAATCCCAAAATAATATTATAAATAAATAAATAATTTTCAAAAATATTCAAAAATGAAAAATGACAAAATACCCCTGTTCTTGGAAACTGGGGGTGACAAGAAGGAATCATAAGACAGAAAAATAAAGAAGGAACAACAAGACAAACTAAGGATAACTACCAGACAACTCACATAGAAGAATAGTGAGATCCACCTCAGCTAGCAACATCATGAAGTCCAATACTGAGGGCACAACTACTCTTAAAATATTGTCAACATATCCAGTCAGGATGGAACGAGCATAAATCTCAAATAACAGTTCTAGTTAGACGATATTGAAAATATAGTAGTAAATAGGGAGAATATACAAGGAATCACGAAATGTACATGTGAGTATCATGGCAAGGTAAGCTGTAAATCTAGAGCTAGAACAAGACAAGTAAAACTGATCTTGGCATGTACAAGAATCAAGAATCATACCATCTACGTGAGTGAATACTAGCTACAACATGTGGCCGGCTTGGGTCTGCACAAGGTCATGAGCTAGCCAATCATACGTATGGTGTAGGATTGGCATTCACAAGGTTTACAAGATATACAAGACGGGTATTGACCACACATCTACACTAATACTCTCCGTCCCCGACTAGTATAGTGGATCCAACCATGACACATCATGACACACGATTCTCTGAGAGGGTAGCTAGCCTTCGCAGGAATCGTGTCTATACAATGCACAAAGAACAAAAAAGACTTGCACAAGATATACCAAAGAATACAAAAAATAACATCTCATTATGGGATTCAGAGAAATACCAATCCGTATGAATAATGTGTCAAGAGAACAAGGATATCTACACTAAATACAAGAAACATAGACGATATCATAAAACAGAAATATTATCAGAGAATGTACTCGCCTGTGATGTGATGGATAAGTCGACTGAGTCCAAGAACAGTGTCTCGAGGACCTATAGGTGGATTACTGTATCAATATAAGGGTTTGGAAGTAAAATTAAGTCATACTAAGTCAAACTAGGTCAAGGCAAGTCAAGGGTTGACTTACAGTTGACTTTTGATCAACTGGTCAACTCTGGTCAACTCTAGGTCAAACTTGACTAACGTTGACTAATAGTTGACTTTGGAACTGTTCAACTTCGATCAAGTTTTAATCAATTTTAGGCTACGGTTGACTTTTGGTCAAAATAGTCAACTATGGTCAACCAAGGTCAAAGCTAGTCTAACCTAGGTCAAATGTTGACTCTACTTCGACGTTCAGTCAAAGCAGTCAACCATGGTCAAATAGGGTCAAGGCTAGTCTCTATAAACATCTACAGGGTCAACACATTCAATTTCAGTGGTTGTGAAATCACTGGAATCGATGGATCTCAGAATACAACAAAAGGAGAAAGATTATAATAATAGGGTAAAATCTACAGATGTTGTCGGATGGTGAAACAACCATCACCAACGTGTCCAGAATGGTCAAATTAGCTAGGATAGTCTATCCATAAGTCCAATTTGGACACAGGGGCAAAAAGGTAATTTTAGATCAAAATGGTGTCCGTGTCGGACCTACTTTGTACCAAAAAATGTACCAAAATAAAAGTACACTAAACCTAAAAAATTATATATCCACGAATTCAGAATGATGATACGAACCCAACTGTATATCCAGAATTGGATTCCGTTGACCCGATCTCAAATTGGTCCGTTGACTAGGACATTGAAATTCTGATTTGCACGAAAAAGCGTGTCGGAGCAAATGTCTTCAAAACTAAGAAAATTATATGTTAATGAGTCCAGAATAACGATACGAACTCAACGGTATGTCCAGAATTGGATTCCGATGAGCCGATCTCAAAATATTTCGTTGACCCGGATATTGGTATCTGACTTGTACCGAAATGCGTGCCGGAACCAATGTCCACTAAAACCTAGCAAATTATATGTCAACGAGTCTAGAATGACGATACGAACTCAACAGTATGTCCAGAATTGGATTCCGATGAGCCGGCGTCAAAAAGTTCCGTTGACCCGGACTGTAGGGTCTGCTTTGCACCAAAATACGTGCCAGGGCCCACGTCCTCCAAATCTAACAAATTTTATAAGAAGACATGCCAGAACGATTCCACGAGTCTACTGGTGGTTTCAGAAATTGAATTCGGAGTTCCGGGTTCAAAAATAAAATTTTACAACTTGAAAATTACGAATTTGGACGGCCAAATTTGACGTCGGATTCAACCAATCAAACGTGCTCACAATAAAAAGAAACTTAAGGGGTAGGAAGAGGGTTATACCAGCTTCGTATAGGAACCAGTAGCACATCAGACGGAGCTGCGATGGAAGAGATACGAATCAACGAAGTTGGCTCCACAAAACTGTCCAAAAATAACATAATTTAAAGCGTCAAATTGGTGGCCGGTTTTGATGTATCAAACGACGAAATTAACGGACGAAACTTGAGAGAGATGAAGGGGTATATACCGAGATTGTGACGGAGCAAAGTGTTCACCGATCTAACGGTCGGATTTCTCGAAAAACGTGCACAAAGTTGCTGTCCCAAAACATAAATTTTGAGTTCGATCCCGCACGCGTCACGACGGGATCTCGTACGAAACGCACGAATCGACTGTCTATCGTGCCGGAGAGGAGGGCACTGCCCAGGGGGGTTCGCTAGGGTCACGTGCGGCTGAGGGGGGTGGCCGGTGGCCGTGCGGTGGTCGCCGGCGCACGATAGTGGTACGGTGGCGCGGCCATACGCGGCTGTTGGTGCTGCCGTTGCGCGCTGCTGTTATCGCAGCTGCTGCTGCTGCATGGCACAGTGGCGGACCAGGCGGGGGCACGACGTTGGTGGTGGTTCACGGAGGAAGAAGGTGGTGATCGTGATGGTGGTGGTGGTGGTGTTTGTGGATGTGAGGGTGATGGTATGGTGGTGGTGATGGTGTTTGTGGTGGTGTTGTTGTTGTGATTAATGAAGAAGAAGAAAGAATGGGGGTGGGGAGTGTGATGAATAAGAAAAGAAATGAGGGGGGTCAGCTTATGGTGATGGGAGTGGTGGTGTTGGTGTGTAATAAGGAGAGAGAGAGAGAGAGAGTTAATTTTTGTGTGTATGTGTGTAGATATTAGAATATAAAAAAAGAGAGAGGGTATGATATAATAGAGAGTGTGAATATATAGAGGGAGAGAGAGATATTTGAGAGAGAAGGGGGTGAATTCGGTTAGAGAAAGGGGGGGCTCTTGCTGTAAAGAAGGGGGTGAGGTGTGTGTGTGAGTAATATGAGAGAGAGTGAGATTTGTATATGTATATATATATATATATATATATATATATATATATATATATATATATATATATATATATATATATATATATATATATATATATATATAAAGAAAGAAAGAAATATTAGAAAGAGAGAGAAGGATATTTGTAAAAAAGAAAGAAATATTTTAAATAGAAAAAGAGAGAAATTATGTGGGTGTTCATAAGGGGATAACATGGAGCTTGGGTTCGGGTTCGGTCGAGCCGGGTCGGGTCAAAGTCGGGCTTGGGTGAAATAAATAGATTAATTTAATCATTTATGGACACGGATAAATAAGTAGCATGCGGGGGATCAATTAAATGGGACACAAGTATCATGTGGGTAGTAGGCTTCATGTGGGCCAGGTCCATACTTTAGGTTGACAGGTTGGATCGATATCGGGCCCAAAAATTAAATTGAAAGTTAAATCAGGTTTTACGGTAGATAATTAATTGGCCTAAATTGACCCGAAAGTTGTGCGAAGCAAATGAAGCACAAAATGGAGTGTCTGAGTGGGACACGAAGGTCATGGGTGTAGAGCGTCTCGAGTAGATCATTCATGAGAAGTTGGTTCTGATAAAATGACTGGTCTTGTGCTCCTAAATTAAAAGTCACGGTAACGTACAAACGATGATCAAAGATAAAAGTGAGAAAATTAATTAATAATTATTCAACGATTAATTGGTCTAAGTTGACCCGAAGTTGCGCGATACAAAAAGAGCACAAGAGAACGAGTTTAAGTGGGACATGATATATCAAATTGGAGATAATCTCGTCTACTACAAACTTCAAGAAGAAAGTTTCCAGAGACTTGCATCCATGATGCTCTAGAAATCAAAATCACGGTAAATAACATTTAATGATCAAAATTAATTAAATAAAAATAAATTATCGATAATAATTCATTTAGAAAATTCAAAAATAAATTCCAAAAATTCAGGGGGTTACGTGAGGTGTAATGGGGCACAAGTGTGTGCCATCTGGGAATATTTTTCTTGAAGAAAAAAAAGGATTAATTCTAACAATGATGTAAGTTGATTTTTGTTGATCGGACTCGAACTCCAGGATGCTTGTGCATGCACGGTCGTGTGTTCGAGGGATAGGCGTGGGCTAGAACTCGACTCTGTTGATTGTGGGATGATGTAAAATATCAAACTCTATTTTAGAGTATTGGTATTTTAGTCCCACATCGGATAGGAGAGATGGTGAAGTCTCACTCCACTCTATAAATAGAGCTCCCTGACCTTCTTTCTAAGATGCACCAAATAAGAGAGTTAAAGGAGTCTGTAAATTTTAGAAAGCCCGTTCAAGTCTCAAAAATTGACTGACGAGCATTCCAAAAGTTCTCTAAGAACTTGCTGGTTCATGGAAGCGGATCGTATATAGGCGAATCTTGCTTTGAGCAACGGTGATCTGATCACCCAGCAAAGCTGCCTTTCTCTTTCTTCTTTCCTTTTATTCTTCTCTGATCTAAGGGCTTTCGTCGCTGCTGCTGCTAGCAATTCGATTCGTACCTTCTTTTTAGAAGCATTACATTTATTTGCTACAGTAACGATTTTTTTTAGATCTTCGTTACCCAAAATCTTTCAAGGATCTCTGTAGTGCACCTTCTTTGAAGAGTTGCTACGGAATATTGTTTTTACAATCGTTTCAATTCTCAATTTTTCATCAAATTACGCCTCGAGAATAACAATCTCAAAACAAGATTTATATTCGATGGAAAACAACCGTGCAAACCTTCTCGACACAAGTTTTAACAAACTTAAAAAATTTGACGGGGAGCATTACAACGTCTGGAAGAGAAAGGTCAGCCTTAATCTTTAACTCGTGAGCGTTGACTACGTGTTGACAGATCCCGAGCCTTTAAGTCCAGAAGGTGAAAATGCTCGAAGGGTCGCTGAGGCCACTGCTCTGCAATCCAAGTGGAGGAGAGATAACAACTTTTGCAAGTTGCTTATCTTAAACTCTATGGAAGACTCTCTAGCAGAGTCATACAGCAAGACGGTCCATGCTAAGGACGTCTGGGAGTCTGTAGATAATTTCTACAAGACAGATGAGAACAGAAACAAGATCCACGTGACTAAAAAGGTCTGGAAGATGCGATTTGAGGGCGACAAAACGATGTTGCCTCAAGTCAAAGAGTTTCTCAAGTTACGTCGTAAACTTAAGGATTTTACGGCATACCTTTGTCGATGCATTTGTAGTCGAGGACATTGTCGCCAAGCTCCCACCTAGGTGGAGCAATTTTATTGCAGACTTGCACCGCAAGAAGATAGAAGTGGATCTTGAACGCCTCTTGCATTGGATTCATGTTGAAGACGAGCTACAGACTCTTATCGGCTGTAGGTGAACTCAGCTCAATTCAAGCCAAAGACCTAAGGGCGATGGTGCTTGCTTCAACTGTGGCAAGAAGGGTCACTTCAAGAAGGGATGCAGGGCCAAGCCCAAACCAAAATAGCAGGTATGGCTAAACTTGGTTATTTTGATTGGTTAACTTGGTTGCTATTGTTGCACATGTTGAGTTATCTAGCGTGGTAGCTGACTAGTGGTCTGACACTAGTGCATCTGACCACGTGTGCTCTCAAAGGAGCTGTTCACCAAGGACGAGCCGTGTTATGACGAAGGTCTCGATGGCGAACATGTACCTAGAAGAATCTCTGAAGATCGAGACAGTGGTTATGAACCACCGACAAGGATACTGGAATGCGTGTTATACGTACCAGAGATTTTCGAAGATCTGATCTCAGGAAGTCTGTTATTCGATACAGACTTGAAAGATGGACATTCGTACTAGCCAGATGTAATTTCTTGGTGAGGAACATGCTTCGAAAAGATGTTCGGTACTGAAGGGATGTTCGAAGTTCTGTTGATGGTGATGAAGTTACTTCTTTGAATGGAATAAGAGTCATTCTATGATAGAAGCTGACTCAAGCTGTGTCACGCCCCGCTCCCGTAGGAGCGATCGTCCTCGCTAAGGCGTGATGCCGCACGAGCCTAGATTGCGCTCGTGCAAGGCAATTCTATAACGACCGATTGCATCGGCGGCGACAGGGTCGTCGCCCAGAAGTCCCAAGCAGAGTTATTGAATACATTGCAGCGGAATTTAAAGAAGAACACATGAACACAAGTATTTCAAAGAAAGCTCTTTTATTGATATTGAATTCAAGGATTACATTGTGGGCGCAAGGCCAATTACAAGTCTCTCAAGTCTCACTTTTCTCTCATTTTACAAGTCACTCTGCTCTCTCTCATCTCTCGATACAATACTTGATTCCAGCGAAAGCTTCGGAAGGCGATGTCCATACATTACGTCCTGTATAAGTCTTCAGATCACGCGACCGCACGCTTCGACTCGCCAAAGAACTCCGTGCCTCGACGCATCCAAGCGAGCTCCGCGCCACGAGCTTCTACCTGTGCCTGCACATGAAACACTGTGTGGGTGTCAGTACCACTGTACTGGTGGAGTGAGCTTCTCGCCCACCCATACAAAACCTACACGCTTCATTTACTTGGTGTAACATAAACCCTCTTTCGATTGTCTTTCTATTCTTGCCTTAGGATCAGTTTAGGACCGGCGCCTTAGCGCAACTTGTGTATCAGAACCATCCCGTGCTTGCAATGTCAACGTTAACTCATACTTTGTCGCTAGACCACTTCTCGTGCCAACAACGTTAACCTATCAAGTCGTGTTTGCCTTACGGCCATAATCGGAGACGCAGCTACACGAAAGACTCCATTTCCTTGTCTCTAGACCTTTCTCGTGCTTGCATTGTCAATGTCACCGACTTATACTTATCTTCCGTGCCAAACTCTGGGACGTAACGACTTGGTCGTGCCATACTCGATTCGTGCTTCAATATCACCGAGGCAGTACCTCCTCGCTTAATCTCGCATACACTTGTGTTGTGACAACGCGACCGTGCCTCATAACTCAACGTAACTCCACACAACATGTCCTACGGCCCTTTTTGACTTAACTCGCAACTTAAAAGTCGACGCCACATCTCGTGCCGAAGCACGTCGCCTTTGCTGTAGCTAAATCTTAGGCTCCGACATTGTGTCTTTTTAACTCATACATATTCAACTCAATCCAAAGGCACGCACACGGATTGCCGCCCGTGCCGACACAAAACTTACCATATTAGTTGAAAACAACAATTATTATTAAGTGTTTGTTATGGGATGGGCCTAACCAGCCGCCTTGGACGTAGCCTGGTACTCGAGATCCTTGCACCGCAGGTTGCGATCCCCGATACAAGTCCCCGACATACCGATCGCCTAACCAGCGTTGCCTATTACCCAGCTCGGCTACAACCAGTTTCTTCCTAGGCCGAGACGGTCCCGTGGCCCCGGAATTCCGCTCGAAGAAACCACCCCTTGTCGACAAGTTGTCCAAGTTCATAAGGGTTACATGGAGTGTTTTAGGATACAGTTTGGGCTTGTTATGTGATCAATTCATTTACTTGGTTGTTTTAACTCTTTCCCTTTTTCATATTTCCTTTGCAGAGCCCCTAACCAAGGTTGCCTCGGCGACTAACCATCGCTTAGACTTAACATTCTTTGAACTCAGGGAACGGCTACTGCATAGCCTTCCAACTTAACTTGAACATAGCGTGTTTCCTTTAAGTGTCGACCGACCGTGGATAACTTTCCACTGAACCAACCGTGGCTCGTGCCTCTAAACCGACTCGTGTTCGACGCAACGCTGTCGCCCAAGTCATACTTCATATGACGGGCCTTGGGGTCGTGGGACTATTTATCTTGACAACCGCAGAATAAGCGGGACAGCACGTAGAATAACTTAGGTCGACCGGCATAACTTTGCCTAACTTACTCAAGCCTACAACTTAACCCAAGGGACGAGCAAAGGCTACGCCAAGCCTTGCGGGACAGGATCGTGCATGCTTTAGCAAGCATTTGTGCGGGCGACGCCTATGACTTAGGCTAACTCTCAACTTTTGTACCGAAGACCAACTTTCCTTCTCCCAAGCCACGGGACGAAGGACCGAGTGTCATTTTCAAAGCACGACGTGCACCAACTCTAAGCCGACCGTGGGACGTTTTCCATGTTCTAACTCGATTCAAACCGTCGGGATTATTCCCTTAGCTATATGGATACGTAGCTTTTATTATCAAGCCTAACTTGTGCAAGTTGAAAACACGATTTATTATGTGAAGGCAAAGATGAGAAGAGTTCACCGAAACTACCCCACCTGAGCGACGTCTCCGAGCAAGCCGTTGCAAGGCTAAGGCCGAACGGCGTCGGCGTTTCGATTCCTCCGATTGACTTTGTGGGACGGGGCACTACATCATACACCACTCAGAACAAGTCTCGTCCTCGAGACTTTCCTGAAGGCAAGCTATCCTACCATTTCTATGGCCAAGACTTAATCGTACACATTCCGCCTACGCGTTCCTTCGATTCCGGGCCACGCTCGTACTATTATTAATCTTTTCTTTAACACGATCTCAAGATCTCGACACACTCCCATCTTTCAAGCCTTGCTTGAACTCGTCGTATCACTTGGCTGGATCGTGCACGCATTCCAAGCGTCCCCAAAATACATGCATTTAGCCGAGCCGCATGATAGAGAATTTGTCATTCTCACTCGAGTCGCATCGTGCACATACCCAAGCGTCCCTGAATATATGCATGTCAGCCGAGTCTCGTGAGCAGGGTTTCCTATATTCGTGATTCGTACCATCCATCCATTCCAATCCTCAAGATCAATCCTTCGACTGATAACTCATGAAACATGGCGTCTCGCCTAACCGCTAGGCCATTTCTTTTCGAGGCTAAGTCAATGTCAGGATTGGAATCATAGTTCCCCAACAATAATGCCAACACTGACCCCTATCCTAGGGTCAAACCAGAGTCGATCATATGGGGTCTTCTACCCAAGCTCGCGTCACTCAAATTTCTAAACATCAAGCACGATCACCTAATTCGTATTATGGCACGCATTGTGTATATTCAACTTCCTTCAATTCACCAATTCTAACCAATTCATGTATTCGATCACGAGGTCGTCTTGCTCGACAATACGTTGCGCCCCAATCTCACGTGAGTCCGATTATCCACGGTGGTTCGTGAATCACCACGCAATGCTCCCGCGGAATAATCATTCTCATCGGGGCGTAACGCTTGTTTGAGTTTAGACTAACTCATTTTCGATACGCGGATTGGACCTACTCAATCCTCAAGTTCGATCGACAAGCACACCAATTCAATCTCGAGTCTAACTTCGTGTCAAGCCACAAGTCAAAGCACAATCTGTCGCACCGTACAAGTTCGACCACTCCCGCTGTATGAATCACCATACCAGCGCTCACGCAGAGTGATCGCCCTAATCGGTGTGACGCATGTGCGAGGCTGGAGTAGCGCTCGCATAAGACAAGAACATCAACATTGTGGTTGTCGACGAAGCAAATCCAAACATTCCAGTTTTCATCCAAGCCAAGTTCGATAGCTCGATCGTCATTCGTTCAACTTAGAAAGTCCTCGAGCCAAGTCTATCCTTTCCTCGACACATTTTTTTTAATATTTCAAGTATAGCGTCCAATGGAACAATGACATTTGCACGACCGTCATTCGCCGAGTCAGAGTGCCCCCGAGTTATCGCATATCGATCTTTGATACGCCTCAATACCATCGACGATATGCGTAACCTGACGATCTTCCTTTGCAACCAATTTCGAGTCGTGCGTTGATGCTGTTGTCCGAGTTGGATATTCCTCAATTTTCTCAATACTCAAGATCAAGTTCAGTCGCTTTTCCTCAAGCTCGTTTCAAGATCATTATTCAAAACTCAAGTCGCATTTCAGTTGTATCAATCCGATATCGTACGTACGATCCTCTAAGTTTCCTCGATCAAGACCATTCATTTTCATTCATCGTTCCGAATCGTTTTCTAACTCGCATTGCTCATTCACAAGTTGTCCGAACGAAATGCTCGTTCGGGACATTCGAAGTCACGACCAACTAAGCGTGACGCATTCTAACGCTTTGCGCGATCGCATCGCCTTGCCGACATACTCGTAATCCTCAATATTCACTCGAACAATTTCCAAGACAAACCATACACCACTCGGACTCGAGCCACTCGACTAATCGTCGACACTCATTCTTATTCTTCTCCGAACCTATCACATACACCACTCGGATTCAAGCCATAAGATCTAGTCCCCAATCACGTTCGCGTCATGCGCTAAGATATCCTTCAGATTCGTTCGACGAATCGCTAACGTAGTCGCTCGCGTCGTATCGACGCACTAAGTCGTTCGCACTATTTCCTCAAAATCCAAATCAATCTTCCGTGTACGCCTAAGCGTTAGTCCGATAGCGTTCCTATCGATAGACACTCTAAGTGCATCTCCGTTTTCGACCGAACGATACTTGATATCGCTCGCAACTCGTTTGCACCAAGGGTCAAGGTGCGCGACGCGAAACACAACTTAGCCAAAAGGCCGTGTGCATAGCCATCCTGTACGGACTACATTCCGAGTTTGCACGCTCAATTGCTAGGGTCAACGTTGGACTAATTAGGCATGCACGCGACTTGCTTAAGGTTAACGTAGGACTATTCGGGCACACGTGCGACTTTGCTAACATTAGCACATATTTCCTATCGAGTCAAGTTTGCAACGTTCGACACAAAGGCCCTATCGACGCATTAGATTGAACGCTTGTACGGGCTTTCGAAAATATTTAGACTTAATGTATGGACATGCCGAGGGACATTTGAGAGAGAGCGCACCAAAGATAACAACTTGCGGAAGCAACAGAGTTTTGCGGAAACATCGAAGTTAAAGAATTCAATCGACGGTCCAAGGACGTAAAGCCGTGCTCTGATACCACTATGTCACGCCCCGCTCCCGTAGGAGCGATCGTCCTCGCTAAGGCGTGATGCCGCACGAGCCTAGATTGCGCTCGTGCAAGGCAATTCCATAACGGCCGATTGCATCGGCGGCGACAGGGTCGTCGCCCAGAAGTCCCAAGCAGAGTTATTGAATACATTGCAGCGGAATTTAAAGAAGAACACATGAACACAAGTATTTCAAAGAAAGCTCTTTTATTGATATTGAATTCAAGGATTACATTGTGGGCGCAAGGCCAATTACAAGTCTCTCAAGTCTCACTTTTCTCTCATTTTACAAGTCACTCTGCTCTCTCTCATCTCTCGATACAATACTTGATTCCAGCGGAAGCTTCGGAAGGCGATGTCCATACATTACGTCCTGTATAAGTCTTCAGATCACGCGACCACACGCTTCGACTCGCCAAAGAACTCCGTGCCTCGACGCATCCAAGCGAGCTCCGCGCCACGAGCTTCTACCTGTGCCTGCACATGAAACACTGTGTGGGTGTCAGTACCACTGTACTGGTGGAGTGAGCTTCTCGCCCACCCATACAAAACCTACACGCTTCATTTACTTGGTGTAACATAAACCCTCTTTCGATTGTCTTTCTATTCTTGCCTTAGGATCAGTTTAGGACCGGCGCCTTAGCGCAACTTGTGTATCAGAACCATCCCGTGCTTGCAATGTCAACGTTAACTCATACTTTGTCGCTAGACCACTTCTCGTGCCAACAACGTTAACCTATCAAGTCGTGTTTGCCTTACGGCCATAATCGGAGACGCAGCTACACGAAAGACTCCATTTCCTTGTCTCTAGACCTTTCTCGTGCTTGCATTGTCAATGTCACCGACTTATACTTATCTTCCGTGCCAAACTCTGGGACGTAACGACTTGGTCATGCCATACTCGATTCGTGCTTCAATATCACCGAGGCAGTACCTCCTCGCTTAATCTCGCATACACTTGTGTTGTGACAACGCGACCGTGCCTCATAACTCAACGTAACTCCACACAACATGCCCTACGGCCCTTTTTGACTTAACTCGCAACTTAAAAGTCGACGCCACATCTCGTGCCGAAGCACGTCGCCTTTGCTGTAGCTAAATCTTAGGCTCCGACATTGTGTCTTTTTAACT
The DNA here is from genome assembly GCA_029216955.1 of Iris pallida. Classification (NCBI taxonomy): domain Eukaryota; kingdom Viridiplantae; phylum Streptophyta; class Magnoliopsida; order Asparagales; family Iridaceae; genus Iris; species Iris pallida. The sequence continues at coordinate 2,072,783 of JANAVB010042819.1, forward strand.
CATACATATTCAACTCAATCCAAAGGCACGCACACGGATTGCCGCCCGTGCCGACACAAAACTTACCATATTAGTTGAAAACAACAATTATTATTAAGTGTTTGTTATGGGATTGGCCTAACCAGCCGCCTTGGACGTAGCCTGGTACTCGAGATCCTTGCACCGCAGGTTGCGATCCCCGATACAAGTCCCCGACATACCGATCGCCTAACCAGCGTTGCCTATTACCCAGCTCGGCTACAACCAGTTTCTTCCTAGGCCGAGACGGTCCCGTGGCCCCGGAATTCCGCTCGAAGAAACCACCCCTTGTCGACAAGTTGTCCAAGTTCATAAGGGTTACATGGAGTGTTTTAGGATACAGTTTGGGCTTGTTATGTGATCAATTCATTTACTTGGTTGTTTTAACTCTTTCCCTTTTTCATACTTCCTTTGCAGAGCCCCTAACCAGGGTTGCCTCGGCGACTAACCATCGCTTAGACTTAACATTCTTTGAACTCAGGGAACGGCTACTGCATAGCCTTCCAACTTAACTTGAACATAGCGTGTTTCCTTTAAGTGTCGACCGACCGTGGATAACTTTCCACTGAACCAACCGTGGCTCGTGCCTCTAAACCGACTCGTGTTCGACGCAACGCTGTCGCCCAAGTCATACTTCATATGACGGGCCTTGGGGTCGTGGGACTATTTATCTTGACAACCGCAGAATAAGCGGGACAGCACGTAGAATAACTTAGGTCGACCGGCATAACTTTGCCTAACTTACTCAAGCCTACAACTTAACCCAAGGGACGAGCAAAGGCTACGCCAAGCCTTGCGGGACAGGATCGTGCATGCTTTAGCAAGCATTTGTGCGGGCGACGCCTATGACTTAGGCTAACTCTCAACTTTTGTACCGAAGACCAACTTTCCTTCTCCCAAGCCACGGGACGAAGGACCGAGTGTCATTTTCAAAGCACGACGTGCACCAACTCTAAGCCGACCGTGGGACGTTTTCCATGTTCTAACTCGATTCAAACCGTCGGGATTATTCCCTTAGCTATGTGGATACGTAGCTTTTATTATCAAGCCTAACTTGTGCAAGTTGAAAACACGATTTATTATGTGAAGGCAAAGATGAGAAGAGTTCACCGAAACTACCCCACCTGAGCGACGTCTCCGAGCAAGCCGTTGCAAGGCTAAGGCCGAACGGCGTCGGCGTTTCGATTCCTCCGATTGACTTTGTGGGACGGGGCACTACAAGCTGTCCTACCGGAACCTTATCTTCAAAATGTGGGGGTAAGGAGGTAGAAAAATTTAAGGTCTGTGCAGATACAAGACTGTCAGGAAGCTGCTCAGACGATTGAACTAAAGTACTGATCATCTGGAGTTAGTACACTCAGATATCTGTGACTTTTATCAATTCTCCACAGAGGCTGGTTCGAAGTGTTTCTCGAAGTGCACGTTCGCATGACTTTTCAAGTAGAAGGATGCAACATTCGAGTAGTTCAAAGACTTCATGGCTGATGCTGGACGTTAAACCGATCTATAACTACTCAGAAGCGATCGAGATGTAGAGTATAGGTCTCATGAATTCGTATCATTATGCAGAGAACATGTAATTGTTAATGAGACGACTGCTTCGTACTCTCCTCAATCAAATGGTGTTGCAGAAAGAAATAACAGAACGTTAACAGAGATGATGAACTCAATGCTGTTGACTGCGGGTCTTCCAAATTACTTTTGGGACGAAGCAGTGCTTACTGATACTCTCAATCTGTATAGAGTACCGTATGCAACTTCTGACGTCACTTCTCATGAACTCTGGTTCAAGGTCATACCCAACTTGAATGTTATTCGAGTGTGGAGGTGTCTGGCTGTCACGCCCCAGAACCAGAACACTGGAGAGCGGGGGCAGACATAGCCAGCTACGTATAATGAAATGGGATCCACTCCACTATACGGTCACTGCTGTCTAGATATATGAGGGTTTATCTACAAGCCAACAGTCTCTTATGGTCAAGAACAAGCCTAGTGTCTCAATCACAAGCAAGTAAGTAAACGTTACAAGATATAAGATCACCAAATATACAATAGTAAGGCGTCCCAAACATTACATATTCAGCTGATAATGAAGCTAGTCATTATAAAATATGAGGACTAGCAAGAGTTTCAGTCATACATGATCAAACCTAGGTTGCCAATCATGTTACAGCCTGTAGGCAGACAGTAAGTAAAAATGTACACGAGCGAACACGTGCTCGTCGGCTAAACGCCTCAAAAGAATAATTTTATAATAGAGTGGAAGAGCCAAAATAACCCACTCGTTGCCAGGGTTCCGTCTAGTGGTCACTATCTAGCTGGAAGGTCGGTAGATCCTCTGGAGTTGCTCCGGAATCTGGCCATACAAAACCAGCTGGATCAGACTCCAGAAAGAGCAAGTGCCACAAAGGAGGCTTCACTTAGGAACTAAAACCAGCAAATTAGCACAAGAATATAATTACATAATAAAAGACAGTAATTAAAGAAAAAAGCATGACAGGTGATATACGATGAGATAACCATGGGACTATTCAGATAACCAGGTTACAACCCGTAAACCAAACAAGGACCGGGGTTGTAACCCTTCGTCTGAACAGAACTTGGTTTCTTCCACCATTTATCGGCAAGATAAAATAAGAAATCTAGACAAGTAACAATCTTATACAGGATCAAGACAAAACTAGACTGAGTAAACTCCATCCAACAATCACGGCCAAGCAATAAGTACGGCTTGATACTTTAACTAACTAGGGTTATCACAGGTCTAGTTACCAGCAAGATGCAGCGAGATTATTCCACAGCCACAAGCCCTGCAGACCATCCAGGTTATCCAGGTCTAATATTAATACAATAAGGGTGCAACACATGACAGTGTGCTGGAAATATGCCCTACTCGTCGGCAGGCTACAGATCCCAAGTGGGGCGCCCAGATAACGGGATTGCCTGTAGCTGGAAAAATCTCTTCATGACTACTGGATTATTCTAGTTGTTAGCCTTGGTCGAATTCAGTAGGTATCCCTGACCGTGGAACTCAGGGGTCCCCATCCTAGACATGATACAAGACAAAACGGGTTCATTTGTACAAGCACAATCGTACACGGTGTCCAGGTCATTCATCCTTGTCATGTCGTTGTTTGCAAAAACAAAAGTTGAAGAACTTTATTGATACAAACTTTGTAAAAGATTACAATTTGAATTCTAGAAATGGTACAACTTTAGGAATCCAATCTAGATGACGATTGCTTTATCCCTTGGACGATGTGAACTCTGAAGACGAAGCCTCTGAAGATGAAGACAACTCTGGAATTGAAGGCAAAAAGTCTCGAAAGTTGAAGACAAAAGCCTCGAAAGAATGCAGCAGCACTTGGGCAAGAACTCCTGAACTCTCTGATCTCTGATTATTGATTCGTGATCCCCTTGAATGGAGACTTGAAACTCTATTTATAGAGTTCTGAGAAATAACTAACTTTTAGTTATTCTGGACTGCGCATGATGGATTGAGCAGCAATTGGTTTGCGCAGCAATGGATTGCGCAGGCAGTTGCTGGATCATGGGTTAACTGTCTTGGACACATGGCATCATTTGATTGAAATACGCATGATCATGCATAGGCAGTTGCCACAAAATGAGCAATTGATGGCATGAATGCCACGTGTACTTTATTATTTGTACTGGTGGGACACGCACAATGAACTGTGCAGGCTTTGGATTGCGCCAACTTGATTTGCGCAGGAAATGGATTGTGCCAACTCGGATTGCGCCAACCTGGATTGCGCTGCCAGTTGTCTTCGAGCGCCGTACTGCACGATTAAATGAACGGCCGCCTCGATCTCCGTGCTGTTAGTTGTCAGAAGATTTGATTGTGTCAGATAATGATGACTTTTGCCACGTCAGCTTGCGCAGTTGAGAGTGTGCGCAATCGATCCTGCACAATCTAAATGGCGCGCAATCTGTTGTCTACACAAATCATTTGAAAGTTGTATTTCTTGATTTTTTGACTTTGTTGATGTGTGCCACTTAATTTTTTTTAGGACCTACAACACCCCCTTCAAAGTTTTCGAAAGTTGAACTTATTCAAAATTTCAAAATACTTTGAATTTTGAAATTGGAATCAATTTGCGCATGATGTAAACTGGCTGCGCAAACTGACGAATTGTCCCCAATTTTCGACGCAAACTGAGGCAGCCGTTTCGTTTTCGAAAACTATAAATAGCTCTCTTCTTCATTTCATTTCTTTACTTTGCCTCCTTTGTGTTTGAGAGAAAGAAATTTCTGAACGAACTTCGACTTCCTTCTCCGACGATCTTCATGGTGCCTCGACGATCCTCCGCCGCCGCTAAGGGCAAGGCCCCGGCCGAATCATCAAACAGAGCTGCGCGATGAGCTTCTCGTCATGAATTCGCGCACCCTGCAATGTCAGGTAGAGAATTTTTAATCAAAAACCCTTTTTAGGGTTTTGATCTCACTGTTCTTCAAAATCCATCTCTTTTTAGAGATGTGATCATACTGCGCCACCCTTTTTAGGGTTCTGGTTGCACAAATCAGTTAACTATTCATTTTTATGAAGAGCAACTTTCTGCGCAATCGGTTGAACTGCGCTGGCAGATATCAGCGCAATCTGCTGATTTGTGCGAGATGGTCAGCGCAAACTGATGGCTATTTGTTCGTGCAGTCTGACGTTTGCGCAAACTGATGCTGCGCAATCTGATGTTGTGCATTCTGATTTTGTGCAAACTGATGACAGAATCTTTAACTTGACTTGTACTGATTTTTATTTTCTCTGTTTGATGCAGTTAATGTGAGAGAAGATCCAGAATATGAAACTTTTATGGGAACTCTTTCAGAGTCGGAGTATAAAGAGGATCTCTCCCATGTACATTATCCCCAGTATGATCTACCGACCTCCCGTCAGGCGATTCTGACATCTCAAGACAATGAGACTCTACTGTGTTTAATGAATGGACAACCCTTGGAATCAGCAGACGCTGTTATTCATAAGAAACCTTTATTCTTGTTTGGTGAGACTTTTGAGAAAAGCTCGCAACCAAGGCCGAGGATGGAGGAAAGAATAGTCCATCAGGAAGATAGGTCATTCTTTATACCAGATATTGCCCGCTGTCTCCCTTTATCCCGGTATGCTCATACGAGCTATCCGAGGAAGATGGAGTGGAACATCACTCTTTTTCAAGATGCCCGTGCAGGGAAAATTTTCGTGAAGAAGGGGCCAAATAAGAAGGATATGTTCTACAGCTCCTCTGATCGATACAGTGTCTTGTTGAGAGGCTTGAGACCTGGTTGCGATCCGCCAGAGAACTCCACTTTGTTGATGCCTGTCAGAACACCGATATTTGCAAACGAATTTACGAAAGCTGAAGGGAAGTACCCCGAACAGGATATCAGATAAACTGGATTGGTGAATCCAGATTACAGAAGATGGAACTGTATTGCAAATTGGATTCTGACAACATTTGAAGACATACTTCAACAGATCAATCTGTACCAAGCAGTGCACGCCACTGTTTATGGTTTTGTACCCAATTCACACCTGTTCTTGGCCTTGGCTGAAAGATACAATTATAGAACGGGAACTTTCATGACCCCTGGTGGAGAAATCGAATTTGCACTCCACGAGATGAAATATATCTCATACTTGCCAATGGCAGATGCTCCATATGAAGAGTTTGTTCCAACCAATGATGAGTTGGACAAACTTAGAAGGAAAAATACAGCGATGGTAGCAGTATTCGAGGAACTGCTATGCCATTACAAGATCTGCTCCCTGTTTTATAAGAGTGCTACAGCAAACACCTGTTATTCTTCGAAATGGTTACCCTATCTGTTCTTTCACCACATAGAAGAGAAGAAGACTAAGGAAAACGACAAATGTTATCCCGATTTCTTCAAACCATTGAGCAATACAGAAGTTATGAAGCTGATGGAAGAGAGTGGTAATTTTGATAAGCAAATGAAGGATGATTATCAATACCCCCCTTTGAAGATAGGGGATACTCTGGAGAGTTACTTGAGAATGGGTTATAGACCCATGTCAAAAGAAGCCCAACTGGCAGGGTTTCTGACATACTGGCTTCGGCGGTTTGTGGTTCCCGGATCTAGTGCTGTGGATCGCTTTCACCGCGGCGTTCTTTTTGCGGCTGTTAGATTAGTCTTTGGCTATAAGATGGATCTTCTGTCAGCCATGACTTATAAACTGAATGCTGGTCTTCGTCTATATGTTGACCTGATGCTGAAGACAAAAGGAGAGAAAGAATTCCCTCGCCTAGAACTGCCATACACATATCTATTTGGATGGTTGCTTCTCCACTATCCCACTTTAATGGATCCCGGCATGGGACCGGTTGATGGCAGCTTTCTGCGAAGGTACTCTCATGGTAAATGGAAGTACACTTCTTTGAGCGAGTGTAGATATGTTCTAAATCTGAATAGAGGATGTAACTTTTATTGTGCTCCTCTCCCTGCTGGACATGATCAGATGCCAACAAACATGGTGGACTCAAAGATGCAGCCTCTAAACCGTGCAGCCTTTGAATGGTTGAAGACAATTCGACCGTCTCATCTGGTATACCGGTTCGAAGAGGAATGTTACTTAGAACCATATCTCCCCAGCCGATTTGCTCGGCAGTTTAGATATGATCAATTCCATATGGGGAACGCAATCACCTGCCTCCAAGGCAAGGGTTTTTTGATAGACGGGGCCCGAGCTTGGGCTTATTATAATGCCCGTGATACAAAGGCCATATTCTCGATGCCAGCAAATAGCACTCATGGTCCTCGGATGCTATTTACTTATTCAGTATTTTATACATCCGTGAACACTTTTGCTGAGAATTTTAACCTCGCAGATAGTTTCGCTTCTTCGACGAGATTGAAGAAAGGAAGAGTTGCTCTGTCGATCCCTATAAATGATGAGGTGCACGAGCCAACAGATGCACCTTTGGAAGTTTCGAGGGATATTATATTCCCTCAAGAAGTAAACGCAGCAATGCGTATCTCGCTGAAAGTGGGTAGACCTCCTGCAAAAAGGAAAAGAAGAGAAGATCCTCCTGCTCCAGCAGCAAAGAAGAAGTTGATCCTAGATCATTCTTCTGAAAGGATCACCACTCGATCTCAGTCTCGGCAACTGACCGGGTCAACTCAACAAGAAGAGGCTACAACACCAACTTCCATCCAGAAACAAGTTGAAACTATCAATATAGAGAGCCCTGAGAGGCCATTGAAAAGAAAGAAGCTGGTCCTCAGAAAGAATCGGGCCTTGTCTTCAATGGTAATGGATGCTGCAGCTGGATTAATTTTGCCCTCTCCTACTCCTGTTTCAGAGCCTAGGAATAAAACTCCTAGTCCTGAACGTAGAGAGGAGGTTGAGCAAATGACAAATCTTGCTCCGGAAACTGAGGCCGAGGAGCCTAAAGGAAGTACTGCGGAGAAAGTGAGGGAAGAGCAATTACAGATTGTTGAACTTCCGCCTACTCCGAGAACCCTTCGCGAAGAGGAAGATCGCGAAGTAATTGCAGCTTTAGAAGATTGCAGTTATAGTCCTCTGGATGACTATGGTGACCATGCAGCGACTACCAGCGAGAAGGCACCAGAAGAAGACGAGGATGAGGAGAGCTCTTCATCTGAGAATATTGATGACTACATGCAAGATCTTGAAGAAGATGATGAAGTGCACATATCTCCTACTGCTGTCAATGATGTAAATGAGGAGGATATTGAAATCCCAGAACATGCTGCTGAGATCTTAAATCCTGAAAAGGATGTTGAGGCTCCCGAGAATGTTACCGATACCTTAAATCCTGAAAAGGATGTTGAGGTTTCAGAAAAAGCAATAGGTGAAAAAACCCTGGAAGAAACTCCCGCCAATGATCCCCAAGGTATAAAATGAAATTAGCAATCTCCTCTTGAATGAATTGATAGCTAACATCTTTATTTGTATTTTCTGTAGATCATGAGACTCCTCTAGCACCTCCGACGTGCACGGACATAGTGCCCATAACGACGGTGGTTGTTAGTAGCAGTCATCATTTGTCTTGTGGTTCTGAAGCGAGTAGTAGCCAAGCTGTTATAGCTGAAGTTACTTCTGCTCTGCCAGAGTCTACTCCTGCAGGGGACAAGCTCATTGCTGGATCGAACCAAGGTAAGACTGTATTCATTTGATCTTTGTGGTTATTTTGGCAAACGACTAGCAAAATAACAATTTTACTTTTGCAGAAGAACAAACAGGAGGGGCAAATAGCTCCACTCTGGCTCCTTTGTTTAAAGAACCTGCTATTCAGACACGAGATCCTGCTACCTCGTCTTCAACAGGAGTAGCTGCGACTCCTGGGACTCTGGCAATTAATCAACAAGTTGTTCAATCATTCACCAGATGCTTCTTTGAATCGTTGAGACCCCTAGTCAACAAAATGATGGACAAAGAGGGAGCTGATTTCTTTATGGTTAGAAACCCAACTTCTCTTTTAGTAAGGGCTATAAGGGAGCAAGGAGACGAAGCTCAGGCCACTCTTCTTGACCACATATTGAATGAATTAGAAGTCTCCATAAAGAAATATAAGGAGCTCAAAAAGAAGGAAATAGAATCTCTAGTGCAGGCTGAGTTCGAGAAAATGGCCCAAGCAGCTGAAATAGAAAGGATGAATCTTCAAAATCTTTTGGAAGCTTACTCCACAAAGTCTGCTGAATACAATTCCAAGCTAGAATCAGTAACTTTGATGGCTGAAAGAAAAGGACAGAGAATCGCTGAACTGAGAGCAGAAATTGTTCGTCTCCAGCAAGAATTAGAAGAAGAAACTGCTAATCATCAACTTGTGATTGAACAATTCAATGCCTTGATTCAGGAGAAGGCTGAATATGATGCAACTCATGGTGCAGAAATTACCCGCCGGACTGTAAACATGCCCGTTTTTAATGAAGAAACCGGGATGGAAGATGCTAGAAGGAGGGTGACATCCACTCATGAAGAAGAGCTGCAGACTCTGAAGCAGCAGATTGACAATTTGATCATTCCTCCCTCTTAATAGAACTTTTTGTATCTTTTGTCTTTTGAAGTATGTGTGTTTTTTTTGTAATGTCTTTATATTTCAATCAATAAAAGACATTTTTGCTGTGGCTCCATTATTTGTTGCATATCTTGTTCAGATATAAACAATAGAGATAGAAAATATATTCAGAGGTACAAGACATGATATATTTCTTGATAATTTTGTAGAAAATAATTATATTCATTATATCTGCTCATAGGTAATATGGATATGGCAGAATATACTGAACATTATTATTTCAATTGACAACTTAATCGAAACGATAAGTTGTTGATATGGATGTGAGATGAACGGGAAAACTGTCAAATGATGAAATGAACGGATAAACCGTCAAATGGTGGTGAACAAATGAATGGGCGAACCGTCGGATAAATGTGATAAACGGACGAACCGTCAAGGGAATTAAATGAACGGATGAACCGTCGAATGAATGTAATGAACGGACGAACCGTCAGGTGATGATGGATGAACGGGCGAACCGTCGGATGAATGTAATGAACGGACGAACCGTCAAGGGAATTAAATGAACGGATGAACCGTCGGGTGAATATGATGAACGGACGAACCGTCAAGGGAATTAAATGAACGGATGAACCGTCGGGTGAATGTGTCGTTTCGTTGTTTGAGAAATCTCTGCATATAAATAGAACAGAAATCTGACAAGAACGAGCACTTTCACTTTTCAACATAAAAATGTCGTCTGAAGATGCACTCAAGAAGACTGAGCTCGCCCCGAAGGTTGAAGAAGACGTTAAAGAACGTCCTGTTGATCCAGTTCAGCCAAAGGAAGCAGAAGCAGGCGAAGGTTCATCAGCACCCAAACTACCGCGAGATATCCTGGACTTTCTGCTTGAACCAGAAAGGACTGAAGAAGAAGAAGCCATGAGGATGGCTGCCTGCAAGTTCCTCGTGGGTTCCAGCAAAGAGGTTCTCGGTTCTTTTGCTGACCGTGTTTTTGAAAAGGACGGTAGTGGTCCGCGCCCAAATGTAGAAAAGGATGATAGTGATCTTCCTTAATATCATGTACTATCATTCATGATAAAATAAATTTTTTATTTATGAACATGAACTTGTCTGATGATTTACAAGCATTTATATTTATACATAGTACTTCTTAAGGAATTTGCCATTGATAGGCATCATTGCAATTCGTCCATCCAGTTCTGAGAGTTGATAAGCTCCATTTGAGAAGACTTTGCTCACTACATATGGACCTTCCCACTTTGCGTCGAACTCGCCTTTGCTCATATGAGTCATAGTCATAGGACGTCTGACTGTTAAAACAAGTTCTCCTTGCTGAAAGGCTCTGACCTTCACTTTACGATTGAAAGTCTTAGAAATGCGAGCTTGATATAACTCAATATGTTGCTGAGCCATTAACCGCTTCTCTTCAAGTGCTTCTAATTCTTGAAGTCGAAGAAGGTCGTTATTCTCTGTAGTAAGCTCATTAGCAATGGCAATCCTTAAAGAAGGAATTTGAAGTTCCAGAGGATGAACAGCTTCACAGCCATATACCAAAGAGAAAGGTGTAAAACCTGTGGGATTGCGGACCGTAGTTCGGTAGGCCCATAGACATTCGCCAAGCTTTTCACTCCAATTCCGTTTGTTAGTAGATACAAACTTCTTGAGGAGTTTGATAATAGTTTTATTGAAGGCTTCAGCTAATCCATTAGCAGCAGGATTGTAGGCAGTCGAAGCAACGTTGTCAATCCGATGATCATCACAGAATCTGGTAAATTTTTGGCTGATGAATTGTGGTCCATTGTCATGAATAATTCGTCGAGGAACACCAAATCGATAAAGGACATGATGTTTGACGAAATTAATAATGCTACTAGTCTTGACTTCAGACAAGGGTATAGCTTTAGCCCACTTAGAGAAGTAGTCTGTTATTGCTAGATAGAACCGATGTCCTCTAGAAGAAGGGGGATTAATAGGACCTATGACATCCATGCCCCAAGCTTCAAAAGGCCAAGAAGCGGTTGTCGGATGTAGAAATTCCGAAGGTTGATGAATAAAGTCTGTATGGATTTGACAGGCTCGAAATTTTCTTGCATATTCGATAGCATCTGATACCATAGAGGGCCAGTAGTAACCCATTTTTCGAATACGATCTTGTAGCTTAGGACCAGGCTGATGTGCTCCACAGACACCATAGTGAGCTTCACGTAATACCTGTTTTGCTTCATCACCAGCTAGACAGCGTAGGAGAAGACCGTCGTAAGTCCGCCGATAGAGAGTCTTAGTGGTTTGGTTGTAGTAGAATCGTAAAGATCGTCGTCGAATACTTGTAGCCTCCTTAGGATCTTTCGGGAGTATGTTGTGAACCACGAAGTCAATGAAAGGAGTTCTCCAATCTTCATTGATAACATTAATTTCAGCAAAATTACTGAATTCGATGTTACGATTGTTTTCGACACAAAACAATTCTCGATTAGAAATAACCACCACTTGTTGTCTTCGGATGGGGACAGCTAAGACTGCTGCAAGATTGGCCAAGGCATCTGCTTCAGTATTGTAAGCTCGGCGTACATATTCAATAAAGAAAGCTTTGAATGATGTAGCCATGTTAATTGCTGCTTCAAAGTAAGGCACCAGATCTTGATGACGGACTTCATAAGTTCCTTTAACCTGATTGACAACCAGTTTAGAGTCGCCGTAAACTTCTAGATATTCAATGTCCAATTGCTTGGCTAATTGAAGACCGATAAGTAGAGCATTGTACTCTGCTACATTATTGGAACATGATTCATCTAAAGAGTAAGCTCTTTGGATAGTTGATCCGTCTGGAGAAACGAGAACAACTCCAACTCCTGCTACAATAGTACCATTGGGTCCGATTCTGGATGCTCCGTCAAAGAATAGACGCCAGGTTGGAAATTCTTCAAAGATCAAGTTGACTTCCAAAGTCTCGTCTGGAATTTCGTCGTAGAGTTTGGATGTTTCTGGTACAGGATGAGCTTCCAAGAAATCTGCCAGTGCTTGACCTTTGATAGATTTTTGAGGAACATACACCATATCATATTGGGCTAGAAGGATGGCCCATGTAGCAAGCCGAGAGTTGAGTGTGCTAGGCTTCTTCATTAATACCCGAAGAGGATTGACTCGGGATATGACATGAATGGTTTGACCAATGATGTAATATCTTGTCTTTTGAACGGCGAACATAAGGGCTAGACATTCTTTCTCAACCGGACTATAACGGTGTTCAGCACCAAGCATAGTACGACTGAGGTAATAGATAGCCTGTTCATGACCTTCTTTATTCTTTTGGGCGAGTAAAGCACCCAACGAATGATCCATAGCACGGACATACATTAAGAATGGAATGCCTGAGATTGGTGGCACCAACACTGGTGGGTTCATGAGATATCGTTTGATATTGTCGAATGCTTGTTGACATTCTTCAGTCCAAATAAAAGATACACCCTTCTTCATTAGTTGAGTGAATGGTCTGCAGCGTCCAGACAAGTTCGAAATGAATCGCCTGATGTATGCAAGTCGGCCTTGGAATCCTCGTAGCTCTTTTAGGTTGCGTGGAGGACGCATCTCTTGAATGGCTTTGATCTTCTCGGGATCCACGTGTACACCCTTAGAGGTAATGACGAAGCCGAAAAATTTACCACTAGAGATACCCAAGAATGACTTGGTGGGATTCATCTTGAGCTGATGTTGACGCATAAGATTAAAGATAGTTCTCAAGTCTTGGATGTGATCTTCCTTTAGACGACTTTTGACAGCCATATCATCGACGTAACATTCGACGGTCTTGCGCAGATGCTCTCTGAAAATGGTACTCATGGCCCGTTGGTAAGTTGCACCAGCGTTCTTGAGACCAAATGACATCACTGTGTAGCAATAGACTCCCCGAGGAGTACGAAAAGATGTGTGTTTTTCATCTTCGTGATTCATCTTGATCTGATTGTATCCAGAGAATCCATCCATAAAGGATATTCGCTCGAACCCACAAGTATTGTCAATCATGACGTCCGTGATAGGGAGAGAAAATTCATCTTTCGGACATGCTTCATTAAGATCCCGGAAATCGATGCAGACTCGAACTTTGCCGGTTTTTTTCAGGACTGAAACAACGTTGGCTACCCAATCAGGATGTTTTTCTTCTCGAATAAAGCAACAAGCGATGAGCTTCTTGACTTCATCATCGATCACGTCCATCATTTCAGGCTTGAATCGCCGTTGCTGCTATTTGACTGGTTTAGCATTAGGCAGAATGTTCAATTTGTGAGTAGCAATTTTAGGATCTAAACCTGGCATGTCTTCGTAACTCCAAGCAAAGACATCAATGTATTCTTTAAATGAGAAGAATCAACTCTTGCTTATCTGCTTCCGGAAGATTCTTGCTAATAAAGATTGGACGAGGCGACTCGCTTTCTCCTACATCAACTTGAATTAGTTGATCTTCAGTAGGAGGTTCTCTTTGTTCAAATCGGAGTACCCATTGATTATCCATCTGTTGAGCCCAAGGATCAGTTTCAGAACTTTCTTCAATGTCCTCATCATGTCCTTCCGGATGTTCAGCGGAGACCATATTAGAAGATACGATTACACGATGGACTTCACCAACGCTGGTATCAGAATCCCATGACCTGGAATCAGAAGAGTTGGAACGTTTCTCACTATCAGAGTCAGAAACTGCTGGGGATAACATCGGAGGAGAAGCATATCCAAGACCTCTTTTGGTCATGCTGTAATGCATTTCTGACTTTCCTTGTGGAACAGCGGTCCGGAGAGGAGTCCTTCTGCCTTTACCATAATTAAGGCCGCTTTTAAAGTCGTAACCCATCTTTCGGACGATGTCTTTTGATTGTTGACTGTAACGACGGAATTGAAGATGTCCCGTGTCGTTAACTTTGCTATCATCCATATAGCTGAATTTTTGTTTCGGTCTTTTACTAAAAAGTATTGGACGTTCACCCTTTTTACGAGCGGGAACAATACGATATGAATCTTTTGGGTGTTCACATGAAACTTCTGTTTGAAGAGATTGCACCACTCCCATTGTAAATGATTTTAAGCTATCTAACATATCCAAATAGCATTTAGTATGATAAATAACATCAGTATACTGGAAAGTAGATGCTTTTTCATTGATATGTACATCTGTATTTACAGCAGGACCTTTAGCCTTAGCAGGCTTGGTCAGATTGATTACAAGAGGGGGAGAAGAAGAACGTGGAAGAGACTTATTACGACGAAGGTCAATAACAAGTGGCTCAGAAGAGGTGAGCTCCCTTTTTTCCTTGTTGTGAGTTAAATCGACAACAAGAGGCTCAGAAGAAGTGAGCTGCTTTTTGTCCTTGTTACGACGTAAATCAATAACAAGTGGCTCAGAAGAGGTGAGCTCCCTTTTATCCTGATCGTCATCAGTAGACTGCTGCTGAACTGGCAAGTGAATAGCCAGTGGTTTAGAAGACTGAGGGTGGGAAACACGCCATTTAAAAGGTATAATGAGAGTGTCATTGGGCACTGTTTCTTAATCTTCTTCAGTATCCATTGCCAATACCACCTTCATAAATTCCTCCTTGTATATACGAGCGTCATTGCAATATGCTTCGATACCCTTGAAAGGATAAAGGTCTGCAACTTCTTTGTGGACTTGTCCTTTGTCATCAACATATTTGAAGCATTGATGCAGAGTTGATGGAACGATGTTATGTTCATGGAGGAAAGGTCTTCCCAAGAGAGCATTGTAAGAACAGCCATGATTGTCGATAATATAGAAGGTCACCTTTGTGCGAAGATTGCCTATTTGGAGTTTCAGGCGAATCTTATCCAACGGTTCACTCCTTCTTTGGTTGAATCCCAAGATAGTGGTGATTGTGCTTGAAAGACTATGCACTGGTATCTTTAATGCGTCGAGCATTGTCTTTGGCATGATACTGAGTGCAGACCCTGGATCTATCAGGATACGATCGACTTTCATCGAGTCGACATATCCTGTATAATAGAGAGGACGATCATGTCTATTATCCTCCAGCAGCATATCATCCTGAGTGAAAGTGATGTTTGGAATCAACTCCAGGACACTATGACAATGGTGGCAAGAAACTGGCTCTGCTTCCGGTTTCTTGAGAAGAGTTAGGCAAGTTTCAGCCTGCATCAGGGCTTCACTTAGAGTTTTTTGAGTCTCTTTAGAAAGACGCAAGAGCTCGAAGATTGATAATCTAGCCGGTGTATTGGCTAGTTGAGCCAATATATCAAAATTGTATGGCTTGTCAAGTCCTGTAGGAGATGATTTCTTTAGGGGCTTGTCAAAGCGGACTTGTTGTTTGCCTTTGTCAGCAACCACCGGCTTGGGAGGAATAGGCACTACAACTGGTGAGGATGTAGAAGGAATCTCTTCAGAGGAAGTAGATTGTACTGAAACAGGTTCAGAAGAAGAGGCAGGATTCTCTTGAGTATCGGGATACTCCTTCAAATAAGCTTTCCCTGATCTGGTGCCTAGCAGGATTTCTTCGTCAACGATGGGTTCAAAAGACACCATGTTGCAGGTCTTTACTTTGCTTTTGGAGCGGTCTTTCTTCTTAGAGGAAGAAGAGATTTCGAATTCAGAAACAAGATCTGGATGGACCCAGATAACTTCGCCGTTGTCAAGAGACAAGGGGACAAGACCTTCATTTGGTGGAGGCGAAAGATTCTCAATCTCAAGAGTAGCTTTAGGAATTGGAATGACACCGTGCTGTACCATCTGTGGAGAAAAGTCACCGAATTGGACCGAAACCATGTTTGCAGTAACAGTCTTCTCATCTTGCTGCAGAGTGACTACACCAGCATTGACGAGCTCCTGAATTTTGCCCTTGAGCACGTAACATGCTCGAGTAGGATGTCCAATAAACCTGTGGTAAACACAATATTTAGGATGATCTGTCTTACCGACTTCATCAGGTTTCTTTGGATCTGGGAGCTGAATCTTGTTGCTTTTGAGTAAACATTCAAAGATGCTCGCAGTGTCATTCTCATCGAAAGAATATTCCACTTTTGGACGAGGTTCCCTCGGTGGAGGTGCAGCAGGAGTAGGAGTGGATGTAGGCGGAGCTACATTGACAGCTAGAGACTCTTTATTCTTGTTCAGATTGATGTTCAAAGTCTCTTTCGCTTTGCGGTTGTTCTGGTGGTTGCCACCACCTGATGTCTGTTGTTCATCCCGATCAGGGTTAGTCATTTGTACCCCTAATTATTTGAACTTCTCGGCACTTACTTCTGCAGCTTTGGCGTTGACAATGAATGAAGGCCAATCTCGAAATTGGGTAGACCCCGTCCACATACTGATAATAGGCAAAAGGTTTGCCTTACAAGTATCAATAGTGACAGCAGCCGGAGTCCCGGGAGGCATTTTCAAGGCTTCACGACAGAACCGTTCGATAAAGCTCTCAGCAGTTTTATTGTGTTTCTGTTTGATTTTGTTGAGAGCCGACATAGTCATGTCGTTGAACCCTTCATAGAACCATTCCAGGAAAATTTGTTTGAGACCTGAAAAGGAAGTGATACAACCATCGGGCAAACTTCTATACCAGTCATATGCTACGCCGGCTAAACAACCGACAAACACTCTGGTAAGAAGAGCGTCATTTGGCTGAAGTTGAATAGTCATTACCTCAAAATGATTGATGAATTGACTAGGGGAAGTGCTGCCATCGAACAAAGAGATTGTTGGGATTTTGTACTTCGGTGGGAACGGGACTTCCTTCCATTCAACTGGATAGGGCTGCTTGATTCCCAATCTTTGCAAGTTGTCTTTCTCTTTAAAGGCTTCGAACTGGGTTCGTAAGAGTTTGACAGCTTCATTAGCATCCTCATATGATGAAGAAGGAGCAGGTTGAGTTAGAGTAGTAGGAGGAGGAACAGCATTGTAAGCACTACCCCCAGCTCCTGACTGACTCGGTGTAGTTTGAACTTGTATAGGAGGTATTTGAGTAGGTGCTACCCCCAATCCAGCATTGACAGGCACTGATGATGCTATGATTTCAGGATTTGCAGGTAGTACGGTAGGTGGTGTAGCATGTTGTGCCACAATGATAGAATGCATATTAGCAACCATTTCAGCCATGGTTTTTAGCTTGTCTTCAAGTGCAGCGATTCGCTGTTCTTGATTTGTAGAAGTTGAGGCATCTGGATCATCAGTGACAACATAAGCTGTCACTTCTCTTGGTACAGTAGAAGACACCGTCTGTTCAGAGCTTTCGCTATATGCATCATAGTCGGAGAAAGAGTCATCTCCTGAATGAGAAACAGGAAGATAACCTGAAGGATCTTGAGGAAGATTCCTTTGACCGATTGTATTTCGACTTCGAGAACGGGTATGTTGAAACACTCCTTCAGAGGATTCTTGGAGTAATTCTAAATACCGCTGACTTGGTTTACGGAGTCTACAGTGCTTAGAGCATCTTCTACCCCCAGTGTCTCGGGAAGTCATGTTAACAGAAGCATACAAGACTTCGTCTTCCTCGGACATAGGTTCAGATTTAGCAAAAGTCAAACGATCGAAGACAGATCGTTTTGTGGTTTGACAACAACATTGGGTGATGACTTTGTGATTACAATAATGATCAGATGGTTGAACTGAAGGTGTTGAGATAATATCCCGCTTTTGTCTAAGATGTTCTCGGAGATCGGGAACAGCAGCAGAACGAGGAAAACTCTGAGGGACCTATTCTTTGATAACATTCGGAACATGATTCCGATTCTTCAAATGTTTAGTCCCTTGAGTATACAGGGAAGTGCTCACTTCATTGGCATAAGTGTCGGGATTTTTGACCTTGGAGATTTATTTCTGATGATGTTTGATCTTCGGCATTGGCTGTTTGCGTTTCACCGAAGTGGGTCTGTTAAGATAAGTTCTGAGATCAGCAAATTCACCCCCAGGGGTTTCTGTCTGTGACACTAACAGTTTTTCTGTCTGGAACGTGAAATTTTGAGAGTCGGGAGATCCTGAAATTCTGCTACCGGGGTAGGCAGAATACCTCTTTGATCAGTGCAAGTCCTCTTGTCATAAAGGAAAGAAGAATCTTTGTTTGAAAGAGTTCTAGTACTGATTGGTGCTGAGGCACGTTCAGATTGATCTTCTTCGGTAAAAACTGAAGAAGATCGAGAAAAGATCAAAGGACCTTTTCCTTTGTTTTGAAGAGACGGATTAGCTAAAGAGCGTTTCCCTCTGTTGTCTTCCAAGTCATGGGATAAGGAAGTTTGAGAAAAGACCAACGGGCCTTTTCTTTTGTTTTGAAGAGGAAGAGGAATAGCCAAAGGACTACCCCCAGTGGTTTGTGTAGGAGCAACAGTATGTTTGGGAAGAGGAGCAAAATCTTTCCCTTTGTTATGAGAAGAAGGGAGTTTAGCCAAAAGGCTGTCACTCTTGGATTGCGCAGGAATGCTTTGCGCATGAAAGGATGGCACATTGGTTCTGGCCACAGAGACTGTGGTTTGCGCATCAGGAGTTATTGCCACAGAATGCTTAGGTTGCACTCTGGTTGGTGGAGTGTTAGTTTGCACAGGAAGATTGGCAGCCAATTGCGCCAGGGGCATAGGAGTTTTATATTTAGCCATGGCAGCATATGAAGTCTTCTGTGTACTGGCAATGGCAGATTGCGCAGCAGTGACAAAAACAGATTGTGTAGTAGACTTGGTGGCAGCAACTGTAGACTGTGCAACAGATTGTGCATCAGGCTTCTTGGCAGACTGCACAGCAGTCTTGGAGACCCACACTGTGCGCACTTTGCTTGTGGCAGCAGTGTTTGCAGTACGAGGAGTGGTCTTAGAATTAATCATAGACTCATAGGCTGTCTGGTTGATCTTCACAACCAGTGTCTTCTGCGTCTTTCCGATAGACGCTACGTCACATTGAGTTGTCACTTCCTCATCGGAGGAGAAAGTCATCCCCAGCAGATTCGCCATTTTGTTTGCAAAAACAAAAGTTGAAGAACTTTATTGATACAAACCTTGTAAAAGATTACAATTTGAATTCTGGGAATGGTACAACTTTAGAAATCCAATCTAGATGACGATTGCTTTATCCCTTGGACGATGTGAACTCTGAAGACAAAGCCTCTGAAGTTGAAGACAACTCTGGAATTGAAGGCAAAAAGCCTCGGAAGTTGAAGGCAAAAGCCTTGGAAGAATGCAGCAGCACTTGGGCAAGAACTCCTTAACTCTCTGATCTCTGATTATTGATTCGTGATCCCCTTGAATGGAGACTTGAAACTCTATTTATAGGGTTCTGAGAAATAACTAACTTTTAGTTATTCTGGACTGCGCATGATGGATTGCGCAGCAATGGACTGCGCAGGCAGTTGCTGGATCATGGGTTAACTGTCTTGGACACATGGCATCATTTGATTGAAATGCACATGATCATGCATAGGCAGTTGCCACGAAATGAGCAATTGATGGCATGAATGCCACGTGTACTTTATCATTTGTACTGGTGGGACACACACAATGAACTGCGCAGGCTTT
Source organism: Iris pallida (assembly GCA_029216955.1). NCBI lineage: Eukaryota > Viridiplantae > Streptophyta > Magnoliopsida > Asparagales > Iridaceae > Iris > Iris pallida. The sequence continues at coordinate 2,092,327 of JANAVB010042819.1, forward strand.
GGATTGCGCCAACTTGATTTGTGCAGGAAATGGATTGCGCCAACTCGGATTGCGCCAACCTGGCTTGCGCTGCCAGCTGTCTTCGAGCGCCGTGCTGCACGATTAAACGAACGGCCGCCTCGATCTCCGTGCTGTCAGTTGTCAGAAGATTTGATTGTGTCAGATAATGATGACTTTTGCCACGTCAGCTTACGCAGTTGAGAGTGTGCGCAATCGATCCTAAGCAATCTAAATGGTGCACAATCTGTTGTCTGCGCAAATCATTTGAAAGTTGTATTTCTTGATTTTCTGACTTTGTTGATGTGTGCCACTTAATTTTTTTAGGACTTACAGTCGTGTTGGCCGTCGCAACAGCAATTCGAGAAATATCATGTCAGGTTTACTTGTCAAGAGTGCGTCACGGCGGACCACTATCAAGAATTATCATGCCAAGTTTATCATGTCAAGTTATCATGTCAAATTATCATGTCAAATTTGTCAGGTCAAGTTATCTTGTCAGGAGTGCACCACGGCGGGTCACTATCAAGACATGTCATTTATCAAGGAGGGGAGAAACTTGCACAATTAAATAATAATATATTTATAATATATATATTCTTGAAGCCAAGGAGAAACTCTACAACTTTCATGTTGGGAGTGGAAAGAAATTCTGACCACAATTCAGGCAAATAAAATATTTAAACAATCAATGTGGATCCCATGCGGCCCAAAAGTGGGAGAACATACATGCGACCAAAGAGAGTGGGAAGCCACCCATGCGGCCAGCAAGAAGCTTATGCGGCCAGAAAATAACTGAAGGGGTCATGCGGCCAGCAAAAAATATTCATGCAACCAGAAAAGACAAGGAGAGAGGAACCCGCAATAAATGCAAGCTTTCACTCAAGCAAAAGAAAAGGACACGTGACCACTCAAGTACTGGGGCCATGTGGCCTAAAATTACATGGATACAACCTTGTGGGACCCTACTACAATTAATGCTTCATACTAATGAGGCCAGCACACCATGGTGTATGCGGCAAAATATGGCACGTGGCCACTCAAACAATGCATGCGACCAAGAATTATTGGCCATGCACATATAATGCATGCGACTCATTTAAATAATGATGCCATATGCGGTTACAATTGATGGACCATGCAAGCATTTGTTAAATTAATGCAGCAATTGCCATGCAACAATTTCTATTAAGCATGCAATGCAACTGCCACGTGAGTAGCTTGCATGCAAAATACAAACAAATGCTAAATGCTAATGCTAAAGGCCATTATTTAATACAAGTGATTTAATGCATGCATGGCCATGCAAATATATTCTCATGCAAGTGCTGTATGCATCTAATGCATGCAAAGTGCCATTAATATATTAGCATGCATCTAATGCATGCAAGGTGTAATTACCACGCGGCCAGAAATTATTGGAAGGGGGGGTATATGCGGCTAGCATTGCTTGAGCCATGCGGCCAAATGAGCATGCAAACTGTTGCTTGGAAAAGGCATGCATTAAATATATGCATGCAAGGACAATTAATATTTAATATCTTGCAAGCTGATGCCTTCCAACACTTGCATTAAATACATGCATGCAAGCCGTTCATGCATAAAAGGCCATAGCCATATGCGGCCCAATGTAATATACTAATATTTATATGCGGCTCAAGTATTCTGCTGGCCTATGCGGCAAGCAAAGCAGCATGCAATCTATTTATTGCTAATTAATTAATAGTAGCCTATATGCAAAATTTAATGCTAACATAGGCTAACTGGTTGCATGCAAAAATACTTATGCGGCTCAAGCTGATATTCCAAGCAAACAAAATGGCCAAGCCATTTATTAAAGGCCTATGCGGCTCACCAAGATTAATGGCCCATGCGGCCATGCAAATGTCTAAGGGCCATATGCGGCCAGCAAGTGGTTCCATACGGCCAGTAATTAAATTAAATAAACAATAATAATAAAAGCCATGCAATTTATTCTTATGCGGCCAAGGTAATAAATTAATGCTCATGCGGCTGGATTTGTCCAAGCGGCAGGAAAGAACACTTGCCGCATGAAATAGTCATGCGGTCAAGTACTGTCATTCTTCTTCAATTTTCGAGAAGAAGAACACCATGAAGCCATGCTTCCAAGCTCCATAAATTTGTCATCCAGAGTCCAAATCCGAACTTCTACAGGTCAATTCGGGACAGAAGGAAATTCTCTATAACATGGAACCATCAAAACTTGGAAATAACAAGGTTAAACAGATCAAAATCTAAGAAATCCGTAAATAAAATAAACTTAGATCTATATGAATTTAGCCATAGAAATTAAAAATGCTAAGTACTAAAGTGGGTTAGAAACACATGAGGAAGACAATGGAACAATAAAAAATGGATTTTCTCCATGAAGCAAGATGCACTTGCCTAAGCTCTCCACTCTCTCAGGTTGGTGGAGAAGTAATGGTAGGAAAGAAAAAGTTAATGTGGAGAGAGAAATATGTGGTGGGATATTTAATAAAGGTAGTGGTAGGTGGGAGTGGTTTGGTTCACTAGAATCAAGCAAAATCGAACCAAGCCAACAAACCAAACCGAACCAAGATAAACCTATCAATGAAATGCCAAAATAAATCAAGCAGGAAGACATGCAATGCGGGTCAAAATACGTATACGTATTCTAAATACGTAATACGAGATATGGACATTACAACTCTACCCACCTTAAAAGAATTCCGTCCTCGAAATTTAATCAAGTGGCTAGAGATGCAAGGACAAGTTATACTAAGCAATCAATCAAACAATCAATCATGCAAGCAAGGAATTTGAAGGCATAGGGAAGAGAAAAGAAGGAAGACATCCTGCTAGGAATCTCTCTGCCGATTCTGAATCTGAGCTTAGACCATGGCATACTGCTGGGTCTCTGCTGCTGGAAGACTGATCTTCGGGTTGCTGCTGGTCCACGTGAGGTGCTCCGTCTTGTTGATCAGCAGGTCCGGGAACAATGCCGCTGAAGAAGACGACATAGGAAACAATAAGGATGGACCAGGATAGATCAAAGATGCAAGCATGTGACCATGTCAAGATTACAGGGATTCAGAAGATACGAGCAGAGATCAAGGGCGAGTACTGATTGAGACATCTATTCGGTAAACCCCTACATATCTAGATTTACAAGACCTGTATGGGCCACCACTTAAACCATGTCACGCCCCAGAAACCAGAACACTGGAGAGCGGGGGTAGACATAGCCAGCTATGTATAATGAAAGGGGATCCACTCTACTATACGGTCACGGCTGTCTAGATATATGAGGGTTTATTTACAAGCCAACAGTCTCTTATGGTCAAGAACAAGCCTAGTGTCTCAATCACAAGCAAGTAAGTAAACGTTACAAGATGTAAGATCACCAAATATACAATAGTAAGGCGTCCCAAACATTACATATTCAGCTGATCATGAAGCTAATCGTTACAAAATGTGAGGACTAGCAAGAGTTTCAGTCATACATGATCAACCCTAGGTTGCCAATCATGTTACATCCCGTAGGCAGACAGTAAGTAAAAATGTATACAAGGTAACACGTGTTCGTCGGCTAAACGTCTCAAAAGAATAATTTTACAATAGAGTAGGAGAGCCAAAATAACCTACTCGTTGTCAGGGTTTCGTCTAGTAGTCACCATCTGGCTGGAAGGTCGGTAGATCCTCTGGAGTTGCTCCGAAATCTGGCCATACAAAACCAGCTGGGTCAGACCCCAGAAAGAGCAAGTGCCACAAAGGAGGCTTCACTTAGGAACTAAAACCAGCAAATTAGCACAAGAATATAATTACATAATAAAAGACAGTAATTAAAGAAAAAAACATGACAGGTGATATACGATGAGATAACCATGGGACTATTCAGATAACCAGGTTACAACCCGTAAACCAAACAAGGACCAGGGTTGTAACCCTTCGTCTGAACAGAACTTGGTTTCTCCTACCATTTATCGGCAAGATAAAATAAGAAATCAGGACAAGTAACAATCTTGTACAGGACCAAGACAAGATTAGACTGAGTAAACTCCATCCAACAATCACGGCCAAGAAATAAGTACGGCTTGATACTTTAACTAACTAGGATTATCACAGGTCTAGTTACTAGCAAGATGCAGCGAGATTATTCCACAGCCACAAGTCCTGCTGACCATCCAGGTTATCCAGGTCGAATGTTAGTACAATAAGGGTGCAACACATGACAATGTGCTAAAAATGTGCCCTACTCGTCGGCAGGCTACAGATCCCAAGTGGGGCGTCCAGATAACGGGATTGTCTGTAGCTGGAAAAATCTCTTCATGACTACTGGATTATTCTAGTTGTTAGCCTTAGTCGAATTTAGTGGGTATCCCTGACCGTGGTACTCAGGGGTCCCCGTCCTAGACATAATGCAAGACAAGACGGGTTCATTTGTACAAGCACAATCGTCCACGGTGTCCAGGTCATTCATCCTTGTCATGTCGTGTTGGCCGTCGCAACAACAATTCTAGAGATATCATGTCAGGTTTACTTGTCAAGAGTGCGTCACGGCGGACCACTATCAAGAATTATCATGCCAAGTTTATCATGTCAAGTTATCATGTCAAGTTATCATGTCAAATTATCATGTCAAATTTGTCAGGTCAAGTTATCTTGTCGGGAGTGCACCACGGCGGGTCACTATCAAGACATGTCATTTATCAAAAAGGGGAGAAACTTACGTAATTAAATAATAATATATTTATAATATATATATTCTTGAAGCCAAGGAAAAACTCTATAACTTTCATGTTGGAAGTGGGAAGAAATTTTGACCACAATTCAGGCAAATAAAATATTTAAACAATCAAAGTGGACCCCATGCGGCCCAAAAGTGGAAGAACATACATGCGGCCAAAGAGAGTGGGAAGCCACCCATGCGGCCAGCAAGAAGCTTATGCGGCCAGAAAATAACTGAAGGGGTCCTGCGGCCAGCAAAAAATATTCATGCAACCAGAAAAGACAAGGAGAGAGGAACCCGCAATAAATGCAAGCTTCCACTCAAGCAAAAGAAAAGGACACGTGGTCACTCAAGTACTGGGGCCATGTGGCCAAAAATTACATGGATACAACCTTGTGGGACCCTACTACAATTAATGCTTCATACTAATGAGGCCAGCACACCATGGTGTATACGACAAAATATGGCACGTGGCCACTCAAACAATGCATGCGACCAAGAATTATTGGCCATGCACATATAATGCATGCAACTCATTTAAATAATGATGCCATATGCGGTTACAATTGATGGGCCATGCAAGCATTTGTTAAATTCATGCAGCAATTGCCATGCAACAATTTCTATTAAGCATGCAATGCAACTGCCACGTCAGTAGCTTGCATGCAAAATGCAAACAAATGCTAAATGCTAATGCTAAAGGCCATTATTTAATACAAGTGATTTAATGCATGCATGGCCATGCAAATATATTCTCATGCAAGTGCTGTATGCATCTAATGCATGCAAAGTGCCATTAATATATTAGCATGCATCTAATGCACGCAAGGTGTAATTACCACGCGGCCAGAAATTATTGGTAGGGGGGGATATGCGGCTAGCATTGCTTGAGCCATGCGGCCAAATGAGCATGCAAACTGTTGCTTGGAAAAGGCATGCATTAAATATATACATGCAAGGCCAATTAATATTTAATATATTGCAAGCTGATGCCTTCCAACACTTGTATTAAATACATGCATGCAAGCCGTTCATGCATAAAAGGCCATAGCCATATGCGGCCCAATGTAATATACTAATATTTATATGTGGCTCACTGCTGGCCTATGCGGCAAGCAAAGGAGCATGCAATCTATTTATTGCTAATTAATTAATAGTAGCGTACATGCAAAATTTAAGGCTAACGTAGGCTAACCGGTTGCATGCAAAAATACTTATGCGGCTCAAGCTGATATTCCAAGCAAACAAAATGGCCAAGCCATTTATTAAAGGCCTAAGCGGCTAACCAAGATTAATGGCCCATGCGGCCATGCAAATGTCTAAGGGCCATATGCGGCCAGCAGGTGGTTCCATACGGCCAGCAATACAATTAAATAAACAATAATAATAAAAGCCATGCAATTTATTCTTATGCGGCCAAGGTAATAAATTAATGCTCATGCGGCTGGATTTGTCCAAGCGGCAGGAAAGAACACTTGTCGCATGAAATAGTCATGCGGTCAAGTACTGTCCTTCTTCTCCAATTTCTGAGAAGAAGAACACCACGAAGCCATGTTTCGAAGCTCCATAAATTCGTCATCCAGAGTCCAAATCCGAAGTTCCACAGGTCAATTCGGGGTAGAACAAAATTCTCTATAACATGGAACCATCAAAACTTGGAAATAACAAGGTTAAACAGATCAAAATTCAAGAAATCTGTAAATAAAATAAACTTAGATCTACATAAATTTAGCCATGAAAATTAAAAATGCTAAGTACTAAAGTGGGTTAGAAACACATGAGGAAGACAGTGGAACAATAAAAAATAGGTTTCCTCCATGAAGCAAGATGCATTTGCCTAAGCTCTCCACTCTCTCAGGTTGGTGGAGAAGTAATGGTGGAAAAGAAGAAAGTTAATATAGAGAGAGAAATGTGTGGTGGGATATTTAATGAAGGTAGTGGTAGGTGGGAGTGGTTTGGTTCACTAAAATCAAGCAAAACCGAACCAAGCCAACAAACCGAACCGAACCAAGATAAACCCATCAATGAAATGCCAAAATAAATCAAGCAGAAAGACATACAATACGGGTCAAAATATGTACACGTATTCCAAATACGTAATACGAGATATGGGCATTACAACTCTACACACCTTAAAAGAATTTCGTCCTCGGAATTTAATCAAGTGGCTAGAGATGCAAGGACAAGTTATACTAAGCAATCAATCAAACAATCAATTATGCAAGCAAGGAATTTGAAGGCATAGGGAAGAGAAAAGAAGAAAGACATCCTGCTAGGAACCTCTCTGCCGGTTCTGAATCTGAGCTTGGACCAGGGCATACTGCTGGGTCTCTGCTGCTGGAAGACTGATCTTCGGGTTGCTGCTGGTCCACGGGAGGTGCTCCGTCTTGCTGATCAGCAGGTCCAGGAACAATGTCGCTGAAGAAGACGACATAGGAAATAATAAGGATGGACCAGGATAGATCAAAGATGCAAGCATGTGACCATGTCAAGCTTACAGGGATTCAGAAGATACGAGCAGAGATCAAGGACGAGTACTGATTGAGACATTTATTCGGTAAACCCCTACATATCTTGATTTATAAGACCTGCATGGGCCACCACTTAAACCATGTCATACCCCAGAAACCAGAACACTGGAGAGCGGGGGCAGACATAGCCAGCTACGTATAATGAAATGGGATCCACTCCACTATACGGTCACGGCTGTCTAGATATATGAGGGTTTATTTACAAGCCAACAGTCTCTTATGGTCAAGAACAAGCCTAGTGTCTCAATCATAAGTAAGTAAGTAAACGTTACAAGATGTAAGATCACCAAATATACAATAGTAAGGCGTCCCAAACATTACATATTTAGCTGATCATGAAGCTAGTCGATACAAAATGTGAGGACTAGCAAGAGTTTCAGTCATACATGATCAACCCTAGGTTGCCAATCATGTTACATCCCGTTGGCAGACAGTAAGTAAAAATGTATACGAGCTAACACGTGCTCGTCGGCTAAACGTCTCAAAAGAATAATTTTACAATAGAGTGGGAGAGCCAAAATAACCCACTCGTTACCAGGGTTCCGTCTAGTGGTCACCATCTGGCTGGAAGGTCGGTAGATCCTCTGGAGTTGCTCCGAAATCTGGCCATACAAAACCAGCTGGGTCAGACCCCAGAAAGAGCAAGTGCCACAAAGGAAGCTTCACTTAGGAACTAAAACCAGCAAATTAGCACAAGAATATAATTACATAATAAAAGACAGTAATTAAAGAAAAAAATGTAACAGGTGATATACGATGAGATAACCATGGGACTATTCAGATAACCAGGTTAAAACCCGTAAACCAAACAAGGACCGGGGTTGTAACCCTTCATTTGAACAGAACTTGGTTTCTCCTACCATTTATCGGCAAGATAAAATAAGAAATCAGGACAAGTAACAATCTTGTACAGGATCAAGACAAGACTAGACTGAGTAAACTCCATCCAACAATCACGGCCAAGATGCAGCGAGATTATTCCACAGCCACAAGTCCTGCAGACCATCCAGGTTATCCAGGTCGAATATTAGTACAATAAGGGTGCAACACATGATAATGTGCTAAAAATATACCCTACTCGTCGGCAGGCTACAGATCCCAAGTGGGACGCCCAGATAACGGGATTGCCTGTAGCTGGGAAAATCTCTTCATGACTACTGGATTATTCTAGTTGTTAGCCTTAGTCGAATTCAGTAGGTATCCCTGACTGTGGTACTCAGGGGTCCCCGTCCTAGACATGATGCAAGACAAGACAGGTTCATTTGTACAAGCATGATCGTCCACGGTGTCCAGGTCATTCATCCTTGTCATGTCGTGTTGGCCGTCGCAACAGCAATTCGAGAAATATCATGTCAGGTTTACTTGTCAAGAGTGCGTCACGGCGGACCACTATCAAGAATTATCATGCCAAGTTTATCATGTCAAGTTATCATGTCAAGTTATCATGTCAAATTATCATGTCAAATTTGTCAGGTCAAGTTATCTTGTCGGGAGTGCACCACGGCGGGTCACTATCAAGACATGTCATTTATCAAGGAGGGAAGAAACTTACGCAATTAAATAATAATATATTTATAATATATATATTCTTGAAGCCAAGAAGAAACTCTATAACTTTTATGTTGGAAGTGGAAAGAAATTCTGACCACAATTCAGGCAAATAAAACATTTAAACAATCAAAGTGGACCCCATGCGGCCCAAAAGTGGGAGAACATACATGCAGCCAAATAGAGTGGGAAGCCACCCATGCGGACAGCAAGAAGCTTATGCGGCCAAAAAATAACTGAAGGGGTCATGCGGCCAGCAAAAAATATTCATGCAACCAGAAAAGACAAGGAGAGAGGAACCCGCAATAAATGAAAGCTTCCACTCAAGCAAAAGAAAAGGGCACGTGGCCACTCAAGTACTGGGGCCATGTGGCCTAAAATTACATGGATACAACCTTGTGGGACCCTACTACAATTAATGCTTCATACTAATGAGGCCAGCACACCATGGTGTATGCGACAAAATATGGCACGTGGCCACTCAAACAATGCATGCGACCAAGAATTATTGGCCATGCACATATAATGCATGCGACTCATTTAAATAATGATGCCATATGCGGTTACAATTGATGGGCCATGCAAGCATTTGTTAAATTCATGCAGCAATTGCCATACAATAATTTCTATTAAGCATGCAATGCAACTGCCACGTGAGTAGCTTGTATGCAAAATGCAAACAAATGCTAAATGTTAATGCTAAAGGCCATTATTTAATACAAGTGATTTAATGCATGCATGGCCATGCAAATATATTCTCATGCAAGTGCTGTATGCATCTAATGCATTCAAAGTGCCATTAATATATTAGCATGCATCTAATGCATGCAAGGTGTAATTACCATGCGGCCAGGAATTATTGGAAGGGGGTATATGCGGCTAGCATTGCTTGAGCCATGCGGCCAAATGAGCATGCAAACTGTTGCTTGGAAAAGGCATGCATTAAATATATGCATGCAAGGCCAATTGATATTTAATATATTGCAAGTTGATGCCTTCCAACACTTGCATTAAATACATGCATGCAATCCGTTCATGCATAAAAGGCCATAGCCATATGCGGCCCAATGCAATATACTAATATTTATATGCGGCTCACTGCTGGCCTATACGGCAAGCAAATGAGCATGCAATCTATTTATTGCTAATTAATTAATAGTAGTCTACATGCAAAATTTAATGCTAACGTAGGCTAACCGGTTGCATGCAAAAATACTTATGCGGCTCAAGCTGATATTCCAAGCAAACAAAATGGCCAAGCCATTTATTAAAGGCCTATGCGGCTCACCAAGATTAATGGCCCATGCGGCCATGCAATTGTCTAAGGGCCATATACGGCCAGCAGGTGGTTCCATGCGGCCAACAATGTAATTAAATAAACAATAATAATAAAAGCCATGTAATTTATTCTTATGCGGTCAAGGTAATAAATTAATGCTCATGCGGCTGGATTTGTCCAAGCGGCAGGAAAGAACACTTACCACATGAAATAGTCATGCGGTCAAGTACTATCCTTCTTCTCCAATTTTCGAGAAGAAGAACACCATGAAGCCATACTTCCAAGCTCCATAAATTCGTCATCCAGAGTCAAAATCCGAACTTCCATAGGTCAATTCGGGGCAGAACGAAATTCTCTACAACATGAAACCATCAAAACTTGGAAATAATAAGGTTAAACAGATCAAAACCCAAGAAATTTGTAAATAAAATAACTTAGATCTACATGAATTTAGCCATAAAAATTAAAAATGCTAAGTACTAAAGTGGGTTAGAAACACATAAGGAAGACAGTGGAACAATAAAAAATAGGTTTCCTCCATGAAGCAAGATGCACTTGCCTAAGCTCTCCACTCTCTCAGGTTGGTGGAGAAGTAATGGTGGGGAAGAAGAAAGTTAATGTGGAGAGAGAAATGTGTGGTGGAATATTTAATGAAGGTGGTGGTAGGTGGGAGTGGTTTGGTTCACTAAAATCAAGCAAAACCGAACCAAGCCAACAAACCGAACCGAACCAAGATAAATCCATCAATAAAATACTAAAATAAATCAAGCAGGAAGACATGCAATGCGGGTCAAAATATGTACACGTATTCCAAATACGTAATACGAGATATGGGCATTACACTGGCGTATGTGAATTTTTCGAATTTGAAGATTCAGAAGCTAGGTACAAGGACTACGAAGATAATCTTCCTAGGTTACACCAATAAGAGTGATGCTCGGAGGTTCCTTGATATTGAATATAATTATATCATTGAGTCTCGCAATGCAGAATTCTTTGGAGATAAATTTGTAAGGCACAAGAACATTATTTTCGTGAATATTTCGAAGAACAGTGTGAGTGCAAAGGAGGCTGAAGCTCCTTATAGCGATGTAGTCCAAGAAGTTGTTGTTGCAAGAACAACTATTGAACCATAACTCATAGAACCTGTGTCTAAGCGAATAAGAAGACAGAAGGTCTTCGGAGAGGATTTTGTCACCTATCATGTGGAAGCAGATCCGCTTACCTATGATGAGGCTATGAAGACCAAAGACGCTGTCCTCTGGAAGGAGGCTATTAATGATGAGTATGACTCGATAACCTCCAACAACACGTGGGTGTAGGTCGATTTGCCTGAAGGAGCAAAAAACAATCAGATGTAAATGGATCTTCGAGGAGAAGATAAAATCCGATAGAACTGTTGATAAGTTCAAGGCTAGGTTGGTAGCCAAAGGATTTTTTTAGAAGTAGAGGATTGATTAATTTGACACTTATGCTCCAGTAGCACGGATGGCGACCATGATCAGGATGTTGATTGTTCTAAGTGCAATTCACAATCTAGTTATTCATCAGATGGATGTTAAAACTGCTTTCCTGAATGGTGAGTTGACTGAAGAGATTTACATGCAACAACCAAAAGGATTCGTCGTCAAGGGTCTCGAAGACAAAGTCTGTAAGTTGATAAAATCTCTGTATGATCTGAAGCAAGCTTCTAAGATGTGGCATGAGAAGTTTGATAAAGTCATAAGATCAAACGGCTATAGGCTCAGCGAGACGGACAAATATGTATACACAAAGTTTCCTGACAAGAGAGGAGTTATCGTTTGTCTGTACATGGATGACATGCTGATCTTGGGTACAGTCTAGCAAGTGTCACTGAGACAAAGGAGTTTCTCTCGTCTAAGTTCAGCATGAAGGACTTAGGGGAAGCTGATGTTATCCTAGGGATAAAGATCATCCGGACGAAAACTGAAGTGGCACTGTCACAGTCTAATTACATTGAGAAGATTCTTGCACGCTATGGGCATCAGGATCTTCCAGTGATAGATACGCCGTATAGGTGTGACAAGAAGCTGAAGCCAAATCCAAGAAAAAGCGTCAGTCAGTTAGAGTATTCACGTGTCATCGGGAGTTTGATGTATGCGACTACTGCCACAAGGCCTGACATAGCTTTTGCCGTGAAGATGCTGAGTCGGTTTATAAGCAATCCAGGTGTAGAGCACTGGAAAGCTGTGAAGAGGGTTATGAGATACCTCAAAAAGACTCAGAAGTATGCACTACTATGGAGATCCAACAGTAGTAGAAGGCTTCAATGATGCAAGGTGGTGTTCAGAAATAGAGAGTGAAAGGTCCACAGGAGGATACATATTCTAAATGAGTGGAGCTGCTATATCGTGGAAGTCGAAGAAGTAGTATATGCACTCATACTCGTCTATGAAATCTGAGTTTTATGCACTATCAACTGCAGCAGATGAAGCAGAATGGCTTCGGGAGCTCATGTATGATCTTTCTATGGTTGGTACGCAGATTCCGGCAGTGCCAATTTACTGCGACAACCAGGCGAATGCAGCAGTGGCATCAAATGACCTCTTCAATGGTAAGAAGTGGACTGTGCAATTAAGGTACGTGTCGGTCAATAATCTTATTAAAAAAGGAGTTATTGCCATGGTGGATGTTCGAAGCTAGGAGAATCTGGTGGATCCGATCACCAAAGGTCTCAAGCGTCAGTTGGTCGAAGACTTAGCAAGAAAAATGGGCTTGAAGATGTTCTGATATTGTGTCTCTGCAATCCTACCATAAAGTTTTATGCTTTTAGTTCAAAGAAAAATCTACTAGGTATCTAGCTTTTGGTTCAAGGAAGGACATGTAACGCCCCAGTCCCAAAATATAGAAGGACTAGAACGCAATCATGCCAGCTGTATACATACGAAGTATATGGACCATCGTATGTATACATAAGCTGTAAAATGCAGTAACCAAGGCACTAAATCTCATCCACAAAGGTAAATAATGATATAAAAGCAACTTTAAATTTTGTCATGTATACAATCGTTGGGCGGAGACAAATCTACTACCAACTAATTTAAATAAGGAAAAAATATACAAAGAAAATAATTTGGTCGAGCGATGGAGATGGCGATCCAAAAGCAACATCTCGAAGAGTAGAGCGCAAGTCATGGCCTTAGCTAGAGCACCTGCAGGAAGTCACAAAACACATACACATGGAGAGATAACCAGGTCCTCAGAGGGACGTAACAAGATACAATAAACATGCCATATAAATACTGAATGTAAAATATGCCACAAACAAAAGTAAGTGACAAGACAACAATAAGATAATCTAACTATACTAAAGTGAACATGCTGTTAAGAACAAACCTTTCGTCGTATGAGCCCTGACTGTAATAGGATCTGGTATGGTCCCCACTTGGACACCAGTGACCTAAGCGCATGACATTGAAAAAAGAGAGTGGCCAACCTGAGAGGCTAATCATACCCGTATCTCCAGCGGAGCTTCCGGATTACAAGGGAAGTACAATCGAAGCCCATACGACAAGAAAATGTTCTCTCCACCCAATGTACCTATCTTGTCGCATCCACGACCATGTAACACTACTATCCGTCAAGTCTTCTAATATACAACTATTGACAGTTAGACCTAACGCATGTGCACGGGTGATCAGCCAACACACAAGGACCTCTATATGCCACTCATCTCACATATCCTCGTGGTACAACTGTGTCAAGGTATATGCGATACACTACAATCGGTAGTCCCTTAACTCTAGGGCCATATGCAATCAAAGGATAATAACAAGTAAGCTAATATCACTGAGCAGGTAGTAAAGCAAGAACTATAAAAACTGGAAATAAATGAACAGTGATATGTAATAAAATGCAAACTAAAAATAAACAATATAATGGCAAGGTATCTTGCCTGTGATGTCTCCTGGTATGGTACGATGATCCAACAAGTCGGGTTTGTCCAATAGCCGAGGTCGATGTGTAAGAGTCCGAATCACGAGGAAATATGACACGATCAGTCATGATTAATGGTGATAATCGAAGAAGATATTTATGGAAAGAATTATGTATATTATTTTTAGAAGGTACTTCCAATACTTGAAACTAGATTTTTATTAGTAAAACTAATTTTGGTAGATACTTAAAAATCTAAAAAAAATCATTTTTATAGAAAACTCTAGATTTGTCAAAAATGAGATTTAGGTAAAAATATATTTTTATATTAATCAAAATGCTTTTAGGAAAACCTGTTTCAACAAAAGCACTAAGTTTGTAAAGGCAGGATGTTTGACAAAAATCTAAATTTTGTTAGTCAAAATATTGCAAGTGGATAAATAAAAATCTAGAGAAACATTTTAGGGTTACTATGTTGTCAAACATAATCTTGGAAGATATTTTCTATTTATTTATAAAAATAGAATAATAAATAATAATAATAATTATAATAATAATAATAATAATAATAATGCACTAAATAAATATTGAAAATCTGATTTCTGACAGGAGTGAACAAATACTAAAGATTACTATAACAACTAAATAATAATAATAATAATAATAATAATAATAATAATAATAATAATAATAATAATGCTGTAAAAGCAGCTTTCTTCATTTTGTTTCTTTTGGGAACATAAATCAATTAAGAAAGGATCAGTGGAAGTAAGAGAGAGAGAGAGAGAGAGAGTGAATAAATTGAGAGAAAGAGTGTGGAGAAAGGAGAGGAGGGAAAAGGGGCCACCGGAGGTTTCTCGGCCACGAGGTGGGGGCTAGGGCGAGGAATCACCAACGGGGGCCATAAATCGAGAGAGGGAAGAAGGCGACGACTCCGACTTTGGGTACAGGTGCGATCGGCTCTAGGAGAAGCACCCGGCGGCGATGGGGATGTTAGCCGTCGGGTCGCGACGGCTCTCGACCAGGCATGGAGGCGGAGGGTACGTACCCGCGATCAACGATGGAGAGCAGGCTGGTGGGCGGCTACGGCTGTGCGAGGCTCGGCACGCTGATGCTCTAGAGAGGTTCGCGGCCAAATGCGATAGTGCGGTTGGGAGCACGACGGTGGCTCCGGTCGTGGGCTGGCGTGGAAACGGTGCGACAGTGCCGGATCTGGGGGTTGCTCGCGGTGACAGAGGAGCAATGATCGTCGGGTGAAGTTCGGGTTAGGTAAAGGTTTGGGTTTTCTCTACTTTTATTTTTCTCCTGGTGTGTGGTAGCCATTGTCGGTGGCTGCAGAGGTGGTCGGTGTAGTTAGGGGTGGACTAGGGCTACGGCAGTATGGTGATGGTTACTCCGATTGTGCGGGCTGAGTGGCGATGGTGGTTCGGTTTTGGTGTGCTGGCGTTGGCCGTGATGGCGAGGGGAGCAGGGAGTTGGCCTTGTGATGTAGATGGAGTGGCTGATGGTGGCTGGGCTGAACGGGGATGTCGGGATGGCCGGAACGGCTGGTGGCTGATGTTTTGCTGTAGTTAGGTTAGGGTGTCGTCGCATCGGGTTGTCCGATACGATAGGGATGGCATGGGGGTGTCCTGCATGACACGGAGTGGGTGTCGAGTCCGGGATTATCGGACAGAACATGAACTTATAACTGTAATGGAGGGGATATAGTAGATGGAAGACACAAACACGATGCACAATTTGTGGATAGTAGAATTTATGGAATAATTTGTGGATGAGTACCTCTCCTTATATAGGAGGTGGGAATTCTCAGTTGGATAAGGACTTGCAATGATTTAAACCCCGATGGATAATTCCATCTTTTATTTAAATCGATTTAGAATTTAAGCAATCAAAATCAAATCAATCTAGATAACTTCCTTTAATTTAAAATAATTTTTTTTTCAAATTTAAATTATCAAAATAATTCAAATATTAAATAAGATAAAATTTTAAATATCTTTTTCATAAATATTAAAATATAGCATTAATTAATTCTAAAAATTAAGATAATAACTTAAATATTAACTCATAAAATAGCTTTTATAAATAAAAAAATATATTAATAAACAAATTTCCAATTTCGAAAAATATTTGGAATACATTTCATATAACCACAACTACTTATTTTTAAACGAGAAAAAATAACTCTTTTATACAAAATAAAATATTTATCACATTTATTTGAACATGTACTTTCCTACATAAAATAAAAGTTATAATAAAATATTTTTCTAAAATACGTACCGCGATACATATTCGCACTCGTCGAGCAATTACGAAACGTAAATCTCGCATGCTATTCAAATACAACAATGCGAATTCGTATGCGACGTGCAGATACTAAGTACAAAATAACTACAAAAAAAAAAAAAAAATTATAGTAAAAATTTAGGGGGTTTACATCCTACCCAACTTAAAGGATTTCGTCCACAAAATTTAGGAGTAATTAGGGTAGGTAGGGCGAAGGAGATGAAAGGAGTTTATTCGAATAGTTGTACGAGATCTTCTTGGGACGAGAATACAAACAAAATATTCGACGAGGAGGCGAGCGACATTTCAATGGCAATATGTCAATTGATCGACTAGAACAAAATTTTTTTTTTCGATGGTTTTAGATTACGATCATGTATATGACAATCAATCAATGACTAAGCTCGATCAACCCTAACATTAACCTTAAAAAGGGGCAACCTCATAAGTAGGTAATAACTCCTTAATCCTTTGATATCATCGATATTCATGTAATCTCTCTTATCATCAATCGTTCTTTCCAAAATTACTTTCGTACCACGTTACCTTAAAAATTTAACAAAACAAATATGATTCCAACTTCCTCTATCTCATCATAGAATTTCAAATAGTCTCAAATTTTGAATTCCATAATCTCCATTATACTAGCTCACTTATATATATCTTTCCAAGTTATAGTTTCCTCTAAAATTAAAATTCCAAAACCTTCAACCAATTGGCCCAAGTAAGTCAAAATCTTCTTACTACAAATTTGTATTTATTGGTCAATGTACAATGCATCCATTGGTACCAAAATAAAAGTCTGTCTTTAATGTTCGATAAATCTCGAAAACTAACATTATATCTTCACAACTCAATCTTCTATCATCAAAATTGAAAATTTCCTAAAATATTTATTAGTCTCTCTCGAAAATTTGAATTCAACAATCTCTTTTTTTTTATGGTAGAATGAACTCATCTTAACTTCATATTCATAATCATCTTAATTCTCCATGCATCAAAATGTAAAGGTTTCTTTCTTCAACAATTAGTTATCCTTGAAAACTAATATCATCATAACACTATATGTTATCGAAGGCAATGTTAACATTGTCTTTATCAAAAATTTGCATCCATAAATTTAATATATAAATTTGGTTCTTAAACTACCAATACTTTAGAAGATTCTTCACTCGATATTTAGTTACCTCAAAACAAATTTTGAAATTCGAGAAGTCTATTTATCCTTGAGTGTTTCATCAAAACATAATATATCATTCCTTACTTCATCTATTCGGATTTATCACACATTTTCATTTATGTCCCATCTATACCTCATAATCTCGTAATTATCTTAACCAACTACATTATTTATCCATGCTGTGGGGTTCTCGAATCTAATCTCTACTAAACCAAGATTGTCATGATCAAATTTTATTTCGTATAAGGGAATCATACAATGAACAAGGTTGCATAAACTATGGAGGAATTATAGTGAAATATAAGTAAATCAGTTTAATTAGAAGTGAGAAGGGTAAGGGTTGCAATATTGAAGAGCAAAAAGATGTTATGTGTCTAAGTGAATCGAGATAAGACATAAAAATAAATGACAAGGGTTAAGCAGTCAAGATAAAACGCAAGGTTAAGCATTTAAGTGATGTAATAGATCGCAATCTTATATTAGGTCAAAAAAATTTGAGTCGAGGTTGAGTCCATATATGTAGTCAAAAGTATATCGGTACCATGGTAAAGGTTATAGTTTAGTCTTTATGACCCGTAAGTCGTACCATAAAAATAGAGTACAAGGGGACGTGTTTTAGTGGAACATGATATACCTACATGAAGGTGAGCTCGTCTAGGTCTTGCATGTAAAATTTGTGGGAAGGAAAAGTCTAGTGTTGTGCTCCAAATATCAAAGTAACGATAGAGAACGTCAAATGATCAAAATAGAAAGTGGGTTTTCATAATGTACTAATTAATGCACAAAAATAAAAGGTTAAAGCACGAAATAAAGATAATTAGAAAATCTCGTAGATCAAGTTAAAATAAGTTAGGAACACAGTTTTTAGAGAGAAAATAGTCTAATGGATAAGGGTATGGTCAAGGGAATGATTCTAATCGTTTCTAAGTTTCAAACAATTAGATGGTCACGAATAAAGATTTGGATTTGAGGGAAGGTCGAGTAAGTCAAAGATATGTTCATCGGTTTGGGTGATGACTAACTACACTTGAGTATATACAACTGTCATGGCAATTAATGAGGAATACTTGTATCTCACTAGGGTGACCTTACTTGCTTCTTGGTCCTCTACCAATATATGATCTACTCTAAAATTTCAAGTTCCTCGAAAGTTTCTCAATAAAATTTCCAAGGTGCTCCACCAAAATTTCCAATCATCTTAGGCTGTCAACTTTAATCAAAATTTTAAATCTCTAGTCAATCTCGAAACAACCCTTGTATATCGTAAATCGAATAAATAATTTTTTTTCTCTACTAAACTTCCGTAAAATCATAGTTAAACAAAAATTTTAAAATTTCTCAAATAACCTCGAGATAACTCTTAGCATATCATAACCAACCCAAAACGTAAGCTCAAGTTTTAAATAGTCTTATCAATCATGATTCAAACAAAAATTTAGCATTTAAAATAAATCCTCGGATTGATTCATCTTTCAAAATTTATATCTAAACTTCCAATAAGTCACAACTATTCTAAAACCTTCAAAAGCCAAAATATCCCTTCTTTTTTTTAATCAAGGCTCTAAACTCGAAATCTAAATATCTAAATAACTTTATAATTCATAGATCATATGACGCAATTTAATTCAACAAAGTATTTTACCAAAATTTATCAATCGTCCTCAAAGTTTGGTCAATCGTAAATCCAACTTCAATATTTAAAAATTTAAGATCCTTTTTAAATCAAATGTATATCCGTCCAAAGATGTATAGCTATAACACAATAATTCATAAATATTTTCAAAAATCAAATCAATTTGTTTTTTCAATCTAGCTATCCTCTTATGTATACCACCTTGTAATAGCAAAATAAATTCCAACTATCCTTTGAAAGCGGTAATATGCTACTACCCAACTTGGAATTAACTAATCCTTAAGGTCATATTTCTAGAAAAAAAAATGCCTTTATAACTCAAATAAAATCTCAATGCATATTAATTGTCAAAGTATTTCTTCTAGCCATGTGTTTGTCCTATGAGCATGTAATAGTGTAGTCATCTTCCTAGCTGTCACTATGCACGAAAGATAAGAATTTACGGTAGAAAGATTTCAAGCAGGATGCAAGTCAAGGAGGTCGAACGAGAGTTCAGAATTTGAAGTCAAGAAAAGGATGTCAAGTAGGTGGATGAGATTCTAGACTCTAATCCTATATTGCAGGCCTGTTCGGTAAAGTCATGTAACCGAAACGGCAAACTAGACCTGCATGGGCCACCACAAAAATATGTAACACTCCAGTCCCAAAATATAGAAGGACTAGAACGTAATCATTCCAGCTGTATACATACGAAGTATATGGACCGTCGTATGTATACATAAGCTGTAAAATGCAGTAACCAAGGCACTAAATCTCATCCATAAAGGTAAATAATGATATAAAACAAATTTGAATTTTGTCATGTATACAATCGTTGGGCGGAGACAAATCTACTACCAACTAATTTAAATAAGAAAGAAATATACAAAAAATAATTTGGTCGAGCGAAGGAGATGGCGATCCAAAAGCAACATCTCGAAGAGTAGAGCGCAAGTCATGGCCTTAGCTAGAGCACCTGCAGGAAGTCACAAAACACACACATCTGGAGAGATAACCAGGTCCTCAGAGGGACGTAACAAGATATAATAAATATGCCATATAAATACTGAATATAAAATATGCCACAAACAAAAGTAAGTGACAAGACAACAACAAGGTAATCTAACCATACTAAAGTGAACATGCTGTTAAGAATAAACCTTTCGTCGCATAAGCCCTGGCTGTAATGGGATCTGGTATGGTCCCCACTTGGGCACCAGTGACCTAAGCGCATGACGTTAAAAAACGACAGTGGCCAACCTGAGAGGCTAATCATATCCGTATCTCCAGCGGAGCTTTCGGGTTACAAAGGAAGTGCAATTGAAGCCCATACGACAAGGAAATGTTCTTCCCACCCAATGTACCTATCTTGTCGCATCCACGACCATGTAACACTACTAACCGTCAAGTCTTCTAATATACAACTATTGATAGTTAGACCTAACGCATGTGCACGGGTGATCAGCCAACACACAAGGACCTCTACATGCCACTCATCTCACATATCCTCGTGGTACAACTGTGTCAAGGTATATACGATACACTACAATCGGTAGTCCCTTAACTCTAGGGCCATATGCAATCAAAAGATAATAACAAGTAAGCTAATATCACTGAACAGGTAGTAAATCAAGAACTGTAAGAACTGGAAATAAATGAACAGTAATATGTAATAAAATACAAACTGAAAATAAACAGTATAATGGCAAGGTATCTTGCCTGTGGTATCTCCTGGTATGGTGCGATGATCCAACAAGTCTGGTTTGTCCAATAGCCGAGGTCGATGTGTAAGAGTCCGAATCACGAGGAAGTAGGACACGATCAGTCATGATCAACGGTGATTAACGAAGAAGATATTTGTGGAAAGAATTATGTATATTATTTTTAGAAGGCACTTTCAATACTTGAAACTAGATTTTTATTAGTAAAACTAATTTTGGTAGATACTTGGAAATATAAAAAAAATCATTTTTATGGAAAACTCCAGATTTGTCAAAAATAGGATTTAGGTAAAAATATATTTTTATATTAATCAAAATGCTTTTAGTAAAACCTGTTTGAACAAAAGCGCTAAGATTGTAAAGGCAGGATGTTTGACAAAAATCTAAATTTTGTTAGTCAAAATATTGCAAGTGGATAAATAAAAATTTAGAGAAACATTTTAGGGTTACTATGTTGTCAAACATAATCTTGGAAGATATTTTCTATTTATTTATAAAAATAGAATAATAACAAATAATAATAATAATAATAATAATAATAATAATAATAATAATGCACTAAATAAATATTGAAAAATTTGATTTCTGACAGGAGTGAACAAATACTAAAGATTAATATAACAACTAAATAATAATAATAATAATAATAATAATAATAATAATAATAATAATAATAATAATGTTGTAAAAGCAGCTTTCTTTATTTTGTTTCTTTTGGGAACAGAAATCATTTAAGAAAGGATCAGTGGAAGTAAGAGAGAGAGAGAGAGTGAATAAATTGAGAGAAAGATTGTGGAGAAAGGAGAGGAGGGGGAAGGGGTTACAGGAGGTTTCTCGGCCACCCGGTGGGGGCTAGGACGAGGAATCACCAACGGGGGCCACAAATCGAGAGAGGGAATAAGGCGACGACTCCGACTTTGGGTGCAGGCGCGGTCGGCTCTAGGAGAAGCACCCGACGACGATATGGATGTTAGCCGTGGGGTCGCGGCGGCTCTCGACCAGGCATGGAGGCTTTGGGTGCGTACCCGCAGTCAACGATGGAGAGCAGGCCGGTGGGCGGCTGCGGCAGTGCGAGGCTCGACACGCTGATGCTCTAGAGAGGTTCGCGGCCAAATGCGGCGATGCGGTTGAGAGCACGACGGTGGCTCCGGTCGTGGGCTGGCGTGGAAACGGTACGACAGTGCCGGATCTGGGGGTTGCTCGCGGTGGCAGATGAGCGATGATCGTCGGGTCGAGTTCGGGTTAGGGTTTTCTCTGCTTTTTCTTTTTCTTCTGGTGTGCGGTGGCCATTGTCGACGGTTGCAGAGGTGGTCAGTGTAGTTGGAGGTGGACTAGGGCTACGACAGTATGGTGATGGTTACTCCGGTTATGGTGGGCTGTGTGGCGATGGTGGTTCGGTTTTGGTGTACTGGCGTTGGCCGTGATGGCGAGGGGAGCAGGGAGTTGGCCTTGTGATGTAGATGGAGTGGCTGATGGTGGCTGGGCTGAACTGGGATGTCGGGATGTGCGGGATGGCTGATGTTTTGTTGTAGTTAGGTTAGGGTGTCGTCGCGTCGGGTTGTCTGACTTGACAGGGGTGGCGTGGTGGTGTCCTGCATGACACGGAGTGGGTGTCGAGTCCGGGATTGTTGGACAGAACATAAACTTGTAACTGTAATGGAGGGGATATAATAGATAGAAGACACAGACACAATGCACAATCTGTGGATGGTAGAATTTGTGGAATAATTTATGGATAATTAATTTCGAAAATCAAGATAATTACTTAAATATTAACTCATAAAATAACTTTTATAAATAACAAAATATATTAATAAACAAATTTCCAATTTCGAAAAATATTTGGAATACATTTCATATAACCACAACTACTTATTTTTAAACGAGAACAAAATAACTCTTTTATACAAAATAAAATATTTATCACATTTATTTGAACATGTACTTTCCTATATAAAGTAAAATTTATAATAAAATATTTTTCTAAAATATGTACCTCGACACATATTCGTACTCGTCGAGCAATTACGAAACACAAATCTTGCATGCTACGCAAATACAACAATGCGAATTCGTATGCGACGTGCAGATACGAAGTACAAAATAAATACAAAAATATAAAAAAAATCGTAATAGAAATTTAGGGGATTTACAGGACCATTGACTGGAAGAATATCAGGTGCAGTGGACAATCCTTTGGTATACTGCGGGGTCACGGACCTAGAACCACTGTTAGTGGGCAGTCTTCTGGATATTGCGCGGTCACGTACCTAGAACCACTGTTAGTGGGCAATCCCTTAGGATATTGCGGGGTTTCAGACCCATAACTATTGTGAGTAGGCAATCCTTTGGGACCTTGCGGGATTGTGAACCCAGAACCACTGTTGTCTACTATTTGTTCATTATAGAGAACAAAGTCTTGTGAGAGGATGGCTTGGAAGCCTTAATGAGTTCTTGGACATTTTGGATGTCTGGCGTGCTTTATAAGAAGTACGGGTAGCACAGCACTACAAAGGAGCGTAGTACTCCATGCTACAGTGGAGTGACAACACATGAGGTACCTAGTGAGGGTAACGCCTTAGCTTCGGGCCAAGTCACAGTGACGTAGTACCGTACATAGGCAAGTAGGCCTAATGCTATAGAATGAAGAGTAGTAGGCAACACTACAAAGAAGATGAGCCTCATGTTACAGTGGTGTGACACCACATGAGACAATGCCTCGGCTTTGCAAGCCATGTCACGGCGGCGTAACACCGCAAGGAAGCGAAAGGCTTCATACTGGGTAGTTTAGAACTACAAAAAGACTGGGCCTCATGCTATAGGTGGTATGACACCACATGAGACAGTACCTCGGCTTTGGGCCATGTCATAGCGGCGTAGCACCGCAAGGAAGCGAAAGGCTTCATGCCAAGACTCTTTAAAAGAACTCACCTAGAGTGTATGGATAGAGATGTAGGCCGTCTCTTGAGAAAAACTTTGTAGAAACCCAAAATACATACATCGAAACTAGGCTGGCATAAGGCCTTTAATGTGCAGCCAGAAGCACAGTTAATGTCATTATATGAGTAGGAAGAATTACAGTTATGGTGCTGAATTCAAGGCTTAGTTCATTCTTGTATCATGTTGTTATGTAGTATATGCGGGAAGATTCAAGTCATACATCTCTCCTAATACATGATGGACAGTCATTGTAGGAAATGCTCAACCTATATATTGAGATATGTGAGAAATTGTTGGTATTTTTGTCTTTAGACTAGGAAAGATAGTCCCACACCGGCTACACCAAATGATAAGTATCTCAATATAATGCATTACTTGTGTTGAAGTGTGTACATGAGGTATAATGGGGCACAAGTGTGTGCCATGTGGGAGTATTTTTCTAGAAAAAAAAGATTAATTCTAACAATGATGTAAGTTGATTTTTGTTGATCGGACTCGGACTCCAGGATGCCTCGTGCATGCACGGTCGTGTGTTTGAGGGGTAGGCGTGGGCTAGCACTCGACTATGTTGATTGTGGGATGATGTAAAATATCAAACTCTATTTTAGAGTATTGGTATTTTAGTCCCACATCGGATATGAGAGATGGTGAAGTCTCACACTACTCTATAAATAGAGTCCCCTGGCCTCATTTCTAAGATGCACAAAAGAAGAGAGTTAAAGGAGTCCGTAAAGTTTAGGAAGCCCGTTCAAGTCTCAAAAATTGACTGACGAGCGTTCCAGAAGTTCTCTAAGAACTTGCAGGTTCCTGGAAGCGAATTGTATATAGACGAATCTTGCTTTGAGCAACAGTGATCTGATCACCCCAGCAAAGCTGTCTTTATTTTTCTTCTTTCCTTCTCTTCTTCTCTGATCTAATCAGAAACTCCTTTTGGGCTTTCGTCGCTGCCGTTGTTAGCAATTCGATTTGTACCTTCTTTCTAGAAGCATTACATTTGTTTGCTACAGTAACGAAATCTGTTTAGATCTTCGTTACCAAAAATCCTTCAAGGATCTCTGTAGTGCACCTTCTTTGAAGAGTTGCTACGAAATATTTTTACAATCATTTCATTTCTCAGTTTTCCATCAAAAATTATGCCTCGGGAATAACAGTTTTATCACTATGTTTACTTCAAATGGACTGGCCTTTATGTTAGTTCGATGTCGACTTGTTGTCAACACAAGTCTTCTGTAGCTTCATTGTGTTACATTTTCATTTCCTTCAGTTTTCAATTTTCCAAACCATATGACACAACACGTACATAAATGCAAGCGCTCAACAATCACAACAAATGGTAATGTTTACAATTTTGACATGAGGAATCTTATCGAATACTTTAGCAATGTCGATCTTTTGCACAAACAATTCGTTGTGTCAAACAAAGCTATTTTCATATTTTTCTTGTTTTTTCTTTCATTAATTCTATGTTGAGTCGACCATAGTAGAGAGTTCTAACTTCGCTATCTTCAGATGTCACTGGAGGTCAATATCGAGCCAGAATGTGCCAAAACCAATACGATACGTCAATAAGTATCATACGCTGCAAGCCTTGGTTTGACTTTCACATACCCAGGACCGGTCCGGAGGGTTGGGTTGTCCTATCATGGAGCTAATTTTGGCTGCCCCTTAACCCAAGGGCGGAGCTAGGATTCCGAAGGGCTAGATTTGGTCAGGGTGGGCTGGCCATGGATACAATTATATAAAAAAACCAAAATTTTTTTTTAAGATATGAAAAAAAACCCTTTTTTTTGGGGGGAGGGGGTGGGGGGGGGGCTGGAGCCCACCCCAGCCCCATGGTAGCTCCGCCACTGCCTTAACCTATATTGTCAGCTGGTTCTGGTGGTCATTCGTGACCTGACCTTTGGTGAGATCATGCTGAACCTGGGTGGTTGCTCTAGCAGAGGAGAATTGTCCAAGTCCCAAGTCTTGTCCGGCTTACCTCAGGGCCGACCCTGGACCTACCACCCATCAGATGGCTTTATGTTCAGAATTTATCTGCCACAAATTTTGAAGTTTTGATTCTCTTCACAATATCGACGTTATGAGAAGTTGGGGTATCAAGAAATGGTATCAGATGGCATTATGTTCAGAATTTATCTTTCATTGATACATATAGTATAGTAGTGACGTCAATAATTTTGAGTATCAAATAATCACGTATAGGATTTTGTAAATAGTTAGTGCACTCGCCTCATTGGAAAGTCTAAAACAAAGTATAGGCTTGTCACTTATCAACACCTCAAGCGGGATTGTGAGAGCAGCTGTGAAAAGGGCGAGTCCTCCAAAGGCAAACAAGTCCAAGAGACCCATGAAGGCGACGAAGCCCTCGAACACCAACTTGAGTTGGCCATTTAGAGTAGTATTCATGCATGACTGGTTTGAATTTCAAATAAATGGCTCACTACTAACTTAAGATCTGGAAGAGTTTTTATTCAGTCCTGGAATTCTTACACTTGCCTGATATGTATATACCAGATGTGTATTTTATACAGATAATGTGGTAGAAAGTGAAGGCCTAGAACATTCCACTTTGATGCATCAATTCTTGAGTACTAGTCTGCTTGCCAATTTCTGGAGTTCTTGAAATGCCTGCCTACTGCCCTCATCGAACCCACCAACAAACTGGAAGGAAAAGATCATGCTCCAGCATCAGTACTTGAGTAAGACTTAACAGTTGAAGTACTAAGACACAGAAGGAGTGACTACCTACCTGGTGGACTTGGAAGGAAAACCTAACACTTTGGAGTAGTAGATCTTGTTCTTCGGATGATACATCGATTGATTGCAGTGCTGTCGCGGAGCGCCTCATGTGCAATTTAACTAGCTTGAGAGATCCCAATTTAAGCTGCAAATTAAGGTAACACGATCTATCACTCTTAATAGTTCATGTCGAATAAATAACTTGTTTTTTTCCCCTTCTTTTCTTGTTGTCGAAAAAAAAGATCAGTATCCGATATATTTCGTGATTATATAGTTGTATTAGGAATTTTTGTTGTCATACACTAATGTGTCAGCTGACAGTTCAAGACTGAAGTTATTATGCATGCAAAGCCAGTGCCAGTCTATATGTTTAATCAGAGATAGGAAAATTAGTACTTAAGATGTCTAGAATGGTTGAAATAAGATACTTTGGAGTATGCTCCCTTCTCCTATGTTTTTCCTTTCCAATTTATGAATGATCAGTAAGGTTCATCACTAATCATCGTACATCTCTGGATTCTGATTGCATTTAAATTTTGTTTCTGATACCGTTGATCGAAACATTTGCCCAGTTTGATGATTCTGATCTTGACTAATTATATGACAGATTGATATAGGACTCGTTGCCAGTTACAAAGTTTTGTTAAGCATTGCTTGATGACCTTCTTCACATGAGATATGGCATGTGGTGCCAATGCTTATGGATGTTTCTTCCTCCAGAGCTCAAATTTTTCGTAAACTAATCTATGGTTTCGGACTTGGACCCTGTTTCGTTTACTGTAATGTACTCGTAATCGCAGTGTAATCAAATGAAAATAATTAATTTTTTTCATTTGATCATTGCGATTACGATTACATTGCAGTACTACCAAACGAGGTGTTAGTACCTGACTGATTATGCCAGTGTCAAGCATCCATTGCCAGGGGATTTTGAAGTCCCTGTACTTCTTGATCGCGTTCTCTCTCACCTTCTCGAGGTTGTGAACACTGCTTTCTAATCTGCATTATAACACAAAGAAGAGTACTACTAATTATATATCAGATACTCAGTTAATTTGATGAAATAAGAACTTTCCTTATTCCACCCTCACTTGTCTTGTAACGCCTTGATGAGTTTGAGCGAAGTGGATGGTGTAGTTCGATGAGCATCATCGTCATGGAAGGATGAGATCTCTGTCTCGAGGTTCTTCAGATCCCTGTAATTGAAAGCTGCTTCTCTCATCGCATCTGCTTTCAGCTCAGGCCACTGTGGGAAGTGCTTGAGCACCGCCCTCTCGTCTACCAAGTAGGACAGCTCCTCGTCGAGCCACTTCACAAAAGCCTCCACCTCGGTCATCTCCTTGTAGGACGCATTTTCGACCTCCCTCGAGAGGAAGTTGATAAATTCGGCTTGGGATACCACTTCGGACTTTACCTATTGAAACAAGCCGTAGTTAGAAATATAAGAAACAGAAACATCGCAAGTTGTTAAGTTGTTGGAATTTGAAAACTATTAAAAAAAAAAAATTCAACACACTTTCTACAACAAGAAAAATAAAAATAAAAACACGAGAGAGAAGGCTGATGTTGGAGCGATGAAGATCACCATTGCTCAAAACAAATCATTTCCGTCGATTTGCTCCTAGGAACCAACAAATTCGAAGGAAAAAAAACTTCTGGAACGCTCATTCGTCACCCTTGCAGGAACAGAACTTCAGACCACACAGATAGAGCTTCGAGGCTTCGGAATGCTACTGCTAACTCTCCTCTCACAACATATATCTCTAAGTCTATCTCCCCAAAGAGAAGGACTTGAAATTATATAGGGGAGCCTCCTAACATCCCACTACCTATGATGGACAGTAAATTTGGATAATAACTTCTCATTAAGTGCAAAGTGCGACATTAAAGTACCACTTTGCACTCTTCGTCCACACTCCCGTTTGAGCGTTGCTCAAAGCAAGATTTTACAATATCTCTAAGTCTATCTTCGAAAAGTGGACTTGAGATTATATAAGGGAGATAAGCTCCTAAGAGCCCACTATCCATAATGGACAATAAATTCGGAAAGTAACTCGCAAAGTGCGCAATCAAAGCGACATGCATTTCGCCCTCGTCCAAGTCGCTAGTTCCCGATTCTCGAAGAAAAATTTCCAAGACATGGGTAACAAAATCACAAACATTTCTTGAGGTCTTGAACCTCTTGCCCCTTAGACCATCTCCAGTGGGGGTTTCTATCTTTCCTAGGAAGAAATCCATTTTAGAAAAAACTTCTCCCAATGGTGATTTCTATCACCATTTCTATCCTAGGTGTCAATGATGTAGGATAGAAACTTTCTAAGAGGGTTTCTACATGTAGAAACTCTTATAGAAATTCTCCTATCTCTCATGACAATTATTATTGGGCCATGTGACACATAGGATAGAAATGGAGAACCGTTGGAGATTATTTTTGTATGTCTATAATTTGTATGTAGAAACTCTTCCAACTAGGATAGAAATCTTCTTAAAGTACAATGCCAAGTAGGATAAGAACTCAATTTTAGAAATTACCATTGGAGATGGTCTTAGCAAACTAGGTTACCATACCAATAACATGGACCAAGACCATAAATGATATGTGAGAAACTACTAAGAACGAGTGTGGATTAATGCTTACCGCTAAAAGGTAGGCAGAGCGCTTCTCGATTTCCCCTATCATATCACGAGCAGTCATCGGTGTTGGAATTCCAGTTATCGCACTTCTGGTGTCATGTACTTTTCCTCCCATTCTTGCTAGAGAGCGATATAGTTCTATAACTTCCGGTACTCTACGCACCGAATTGGCGACGGTGCCTCGCCTCTGCAATCGTCGTAGTGGTGGCGGCGGTGGCGGCGGTGGCGGTGGAGGAGGCGGTAACTTTGCATCGGTTCCACGCAATTTTGGGGTTGGCTTTTGCAGTACTACTCTTGGTGAGCTTTCCTTGGTTCTTGGCCACTCCAAGAAAATAGGTCCGCATGTTGATCTGTCAACTGCCAGAGGTTCCTCATCATCAATGATGTTAGTAGCAGCTCGTTTTCCCTGCGCTGTCGATGTGCCGCTGCTGCCAGCAGCAGTCTGCAACTTACTGCACAGTATGGATTTCTTGTTGGCGACTTGGGCTTGAAGTGAAGTGATCTTGTTTTTCTGACGAAGGACCTCCTTCTTCAATTGCTCAATCTCCATCCTCAGAAATCGGTTTTTCTCCACAGAAGCATCGAGCTGGCTCCTGAGCCGCGGAATGGATCTCTTGATCTCGTCCTCCCTTTGCATTGTATGGAGCTAGTTCATCTCTACTTGGCTTTGCTTCTGCGTACTACATGCATCTTAATAATGATGCTTGCATGTTCATTTCCTACTACCACATGTAGGTGTAAATGTGGTTGAAATGAAGATTTCCCAGCTGACCTGAGATCTTTAGCAACACTGACAAGCAATGTTGTAGTTTTACCAATGGACACTAGATGTTTCAACTTCATAACAAGGTTGCTGTACCTAAAAATTTGATTTGTGATTATATCAAAAAAAAAAAAAAGAGTAAAATAGGAGTCCTCCAAAGTAACCAGCTAGCCCACAAATTTGTTGATGATGTCAATATTGAATCATTAACGAGTAGCTTGTGTTTGCATATATGTAATCTAATAAAAGGATATCTCATCTATATCTTGTTTAAATTTAGGTTTGTGCAACTTCATAGGTAGTATTTATTCTTTGAGCATCCAACCTTGTTAGCAATCACCTGAATAAAACTCGTATTATACACGAATTTTTCTGTATCTTTCAAAAATGTATAATACTTGCTTACTTTTGAGAGATGCGAATCAATACGTAAATTTTAATTATGTAAAATTTTAAACCGTACAAATTATTGAAAAAATTTGCAAAAAAAAAATGTGGTGGGAATATGTTTAATTAATCAAATTTGACAACTTATTTAATAATGTGAAATTTCTAATCTCAATATTTTTATTTTTCGAACATTTGATCGAGTTTTTTAACGCATTTTATTTGCACTGAGCCGATCCATATTCGTATTTTTGTCATCCCGAATTTTTTCCGTTTGCCGAATTTATCAATTAGATGCTTGTACAAAAACTTGAGATGCATAGAAATTAAGTTGTACGAGAGGATTTTGCATATCGTACAAAACTATATATCTGGAGCTCAAATATAGGCCTTGTTTGGTTGGCGGAATCTGTTGGGAAAGAAACGCGGAAACCTTTTCCCAAACTAGAGAGTACCGGCGAGAGAACCGAGCAAAACAACGCACGAACCAAAATACCAAAACAAACCACGCAGACACAGAGAATTTTTGACGTAGAAAATTCTTGCGAAAAAAACCACGGGACGATCGGAGTCCAACCCAGAGAAGCCTTCACTAATGAAATAAAGGAGTACACCCTCTACAAACTTCTCCCGATCCAAATCGGATCCCCACAACACTTAGGAGCAAGAATAATGATTACAAAGCTACGAAGAACAAGGACAACGAGTAGATATTATCCGAACACGATCCTCCTTCGAAATTGGCCTTCAATCCTCCTTCTTCTCTTCCAAAGTCACAATGGTACACTTGCCTCTTTTCTCTCTATTGTTCTTCAATGTTGTGTTGTGATTAGGGTTAGGAATAACCATGTATAAATTTCCTAATCCGCAGCAAAATCTGGACCGTAGGATACGATCCAACGGTGATTGAATCACCCTAAAAAATGCTTCAGTCCCGACACACAGAGTTTGGCCAGAACTCTGTCCTGGCACAGAGTTCGGCCAGAACTCTGTGTTCTGCTTCCAGCAAGGTTCTGGAACAGGGAGACAGAGTTCGGCCAGAACTCTCCCCTGGGGCAGAGTTCGGCCCGAACTCTGCCCCCCTCCTTCCAGCAGCTCCTCTGGCAGCTCCTGAGCTCCTTCGACTTCTCCGACTGGTCTCGTCACCTCCCCGAGCTTCTCTGACACACAGATGGCGCTCGTCGCACTCCGGGGTCTTCTCCACATAGGTTGGGAACCTCACCCACTCCAACAAATCTCCCCATTCACAAGTAGGTGGAGGAGGTCGTCATCCCGACGATTTGCCTGCAGTACTCAAACTTTTCCCTCGGTAGAACCTTCGTGAGCATGTCTGCTCCATTGTCATCAGTATGAACCTTCTCAAGCGCCGCATCCTTCTTCTCAACCATATCCCGTATCCAATGATACCGAGTCTCGATGTGCTTGGACCGACTATGAAATGTCAGGTTCTTCACAAGGTGAATAGCACTCTGACTGTCGCAAAGCAAAGTATATTGCACTTGCTTCAGCCCCATTTCCTGCAACAAGTTCTTCATCCACAGCAGCTCCTTGCAAGCCTCCGTCGCCGTAATATATTTTGCCTCCGTTGTCGACAAGGCAACACACTTCTGCAACCGCGACTGCCACGATACCGTTCCTCCGGCAAACATTATCACATAGCCCAAAGTCGATCGTCTCGTGTCTATATCTCCAGCCATATCAGCGTCGGTATACCCAACCAGCTTCGGCTTGTCACCACCAAAAGAAAGTTTCCAATCGACAGTACCTTGAAGATATCGTAGAATCACTTGACCGTACTCCAATGTACCCTTCCAGAATTTGAAAGATACCTGCTAACTGTGCCAACTGCAGAGCGATGTCTGGCCTCGTACACACCATAGCATACATAAGACTCCCTACAGCTGAAGCATATGGAACTCGCTCCATATCTTCCTTTTCGTCCTCGGTAGATGGACACTGCTCCTCAGTGAACTTAAAATGGGCCATTAAGGGGGCAACTCACTTTCTTCGACCCATCCATACCGAAATGCTGAAGTATCCGTCGAATGTACTTCTTTTGGGACAAATGTAGCATCTTGGACTATCTCTCAGCTGATCTCCATCCCAAGAATAGTCTTTGCTGTGCCCAAATCCTTCATAGAGAAGACCGCGCCCAGTTGGTGCTTCAACTCCGCTATCCTAGTGGCATTCCGACCCATTAATAGCATATCATCTACATAGAGCAATAAAATAATAAAATTATTATCGGCAAAATACCTCACAAATACATAGTGATCCGATGTCGTCCGTGCATAACCGTGCTCCCCCATAAATGACTCGAACTTCCTGTACCACTGCCTCGGAGCCTGTTTCAGACCATACAAGCTCTTCCTCAACCGACAGACCAAATGTGACTTGTCCTTCTCACAGAATCCCTCTGGCTGCTCCATGTATAACTCCTCCTCAAGATCACCGTGGAGGAATGCCGTCTTCACGTCCATCTGCTCGACCTCCAAGTCGAGACTGGCTGCTAATGCTAGCACCACCCGAATAGACGAATGCTTGACGACAGGCGAAAAGATCTCATCATAATCTACACCTTTCCGCTGACCGTAGCCTTTAACTACCAGCCTCGCTTTATATCGAGGGCGAGTAGCATCATCCGTCTGCTTCACTCTAAACACCCATCGATTCTTCAAAGCCTTCTTGCCCTTTGGCAACCGCACCAGCTCATAAGTAGAATTAGTGTGCAAGTAACTCATCTCCTCCTGCATAGCCTCCATCCACTCCTGCCTGTGTTCGTCTTCCATAGCCTCTGCAAAACTTTTGGGCTCTCCCCTGTCAGTCAATAGCACATACTCACCCGGTGAGTATCTCGTAAATGGTCGACGCTCTCTATCGCTTCTTCTCAGTGGAGACACTGGTACTGGCTGTATACCGACAGCCTCCTCCCCTTCAGGAACTGTCTTCCCGGTATGCTCATCCTCCTGAGAACACCCTGACCACCATCAGCAGGCTGATAATCAAGGTTGGGAGCAACTCCATGTACTGGCTCCTCCGTAATTGGATCCTTTGCGATGTCCTCTGAAAATTGTTCAAAGCGAAATGACTCTAACTCAGGCAATTCCTCAGCCTCAGAAGGCGTCTCGGAATCCTGAGTGCTGGACATGGTCTGATCTTCGACGAATACCACGTCCCTGCTTTTGTAGAGCTTTCTTTCCACCGAATCGTAGAGTCTATAGCCAAACTCATCCCGACCGTAGCCGACAAAGACGCATCGCCTCGTCTTTGGCTCAAGTTTGGACCTCTCGTCCTTCGGTACATGCACGAAGGCCTTACAACTAAACACTCGCAGGTGATTGTATGACGGCTCTTTGTCGTACCATACTTTGTCAGGCACATCACCCTGCAAAGGAGTACTAGAAGATAAATTAATAACATAAGCAGCTGTGAGAAGAGCCTCACCCCAATAACTGTCCAGCAAGTTTGCTTCTGACAGCAAACACCGCACCCTCTTCATCAGCGTCCTGTTCATGCGCTCCGCTACACCATTGAGCTGAGGTGTCTTGGACGGAGTCTTCTGGTGTCGTATCCCCTGCTCTCTGCAATAAGCATCAAACGGACCGATGTATTCGCCGCCGTTGTCGGACCGAACATACAATAACTTCTTGACCGTCTCTCTTTCAACAGAGGCCTGAAACTCTTTGAAAGTAGGCAGCACCTGATCCTTGGTCTTTAAGGTATAGACCCAAACCTTCCTGGAACAGTCATCAATAAAAGTTACAAAGTAAGAAGCACCACCAATAGATTTTACCTTCATAGGACCGCAGACATCCGAGTTAATCAACTCGAACAACGCCGGCTTCCTTGAACTTGGGTGACTTTGGAAAGACACCCTATTTTGCTTCCCAGCTAAGCAGTGCGTGCTCCAACTTTGTAGACTTGAGCCCTGGAATCACCTTCTTGTTCACCAAGTAGCTCATCCCCTTCTCGCTGATATGGCCGAGCCGCCTGTGCCACAACTCGGTAGACACATCACTGACTGCGTTCACCTCCTGTGCCCCCTGTGCGCTCCCCTCCATATAGTAGAGACCGGACTTCTTGTTTCCTCTGGAAATCACTATCGAACCTCTGGAAAGCTTCTACTGACTATTCCCGAAGAGACTGAAGAATCCATCGTCATCCAACCTTCCAACCGACACCAGGTTAAAACGGATATCAGGGACACGACGAATATCTTTGAGAACAAGAACTGCACCCGTCTTCGTTCTCAAATGCACATCTCTAACGGCAATCACCTTCGACACATCTCCATTGCCCATCTTCAACACTTCACAGTCGCATGTTGTGTAAGTGGCAAATAGTGCCCTGTTGTGAGATACATGCGCCGAAGCACCTGAGTCCACCAGCCAAGAATTGTCATCACAGACGAGGTTTGTAATGACCTCATCACCTACGACGATCACATCGCCTCCATGTATCGAGGCCGCCGCTGTAGTGTTTTCATCTTGCTTTCCTTTATCGTCCTTCTTCTCTCTCTTCCAAGTGAAACAATTCTGCTTGATGTGGCCCTTCTTGCCACAGTGGTAACACTCTGAGTCCTCGTACCGACCCTTGGACTTTCTCCTACTCTTGTCTCTGCCACCACCTGGACCCCTGCTTTTGCCTCTTTCGCGGCTCTCTGAAACCAATGCCTCTGAGTGGTAGGATGTGGATGAAGTTTCCTGAGAATGTCTCCGCATCTCTTCATTCAGCACCCCGCTCTTGGCAAACTCCAGACTGACTACGCCCTCTGGAGCAGAAGCGATCATAGATACTCGTACGGTATTCCACGAGTCTGGCAATGTACACAGCAGCCATAGTCCCTGAACTTCGTCGTCGAACTTGACTCCCATTGAAGACAGCTGGTCAACCACGCCCTGGAAATCACTCAAGTGATCCGTAATAGACGCCCCATCTTTGTACCGCAGACCCATCATCGTCCGGATCAGGAACAACTTGTTTATCCCGGTCTTCTTCGCGTACAAAGATTCCAGCTTATCCCATAACGTCTTCACGTGCTCAATATTGGCAACGTGGTTGTACACGTTTTCGTCAACGAACTGCCTGATGTATCCACACACCTGTATGTGTTCGAATTTTCAGTCCTCCTCAGATTTATCACTGGGCTTCTCGGATGCAAATACGGGCAGTTGCAACTTCTTGACAAACAGCAAATCTTTCATCTTGCTCCGCCAATAGTGATAGTTGGTGCCGTTCAGGTTCACCATGCGCACCGGCTTCGCGTCCATCTCTCCTCTCTAGTTTTTCTGTCAACTCCTGACACCCTTCTGAATTCCAGAACCTGGCTCTGATACCACTATGTTGGAAAAGAAACGCGGAAACTTTTCCCCAAACTAGAGAGTACCCGCGAGAGAACCGAGCAAAATAACGCACAAACCAAAATACCAAAACAAACCACGCAGACACAGAAAATTTTTGACGTGAAAAATCCTTGCAGGAAAAATCACGGGACGATCGGATTCCAACCCTGAGAAGCCTTCACTAATTAAATAAAGGAGTACACCCTCTACAAACTTCTTCCGATCCAAATCGGATCCCCACAATACTTAGGAGCAAGAATAATGATTACAAAGCTACGAAGAACAAGGACGACGAGTAGATATTACCCGAACACGATCCTCCTTTTAAATTGGCCTTCAATCCTCCTTCTTCTCTCCCAAAGTTGCAATGGCACTCTTGCCTCTTTTCTCTCTCTTGTTTTTCAATGTTGTGTTGTGATTAGGGTTAGGAATAACCATGTATAAACCCCCTAATCCGCAGCAAAACCTGGACCGTAGGATACGATCCAACGGTGATTAAATTACCCTGAAAAACGCTTCAGTCCCGACACATAGAGTTCGGCCAGAACTCTGTGTTCTGCTTCCAGCAAGGTTCTGGAACAGGGAGGCAGAGTTTGGCCAGAACTCTCCCCTAGGGCAGAGTTCGGTCCGAACTGTGCCCGAACTCTGCCCCCCTCCTTCCAGCCGCTCCTCTGGCAGCTCCCGAGCTCCTTCGACTTTTTCGACTGGTCTCGTCACCTCCCTGAGCTTCTCTGACACACAGATGGCGCTCGTCGCACTCCGGGATCTTCTCCACGTAGGTTGGGAATCCCACCCACTTCAACAGAATCATGGTTGGAAAATGAATGATTTCATTCCATTCTTATGTTTGGATGTCAAAGAAAAGTAAGAGGAAAGGAAAATAATTTTCGTAGGAAAAATATAAGAGAGAAAGTGGTTCTCTCGTCCAACCAAGGACATTTTCAGGACCTTGTATAACCTGGAAAGAATGAGAAAAAAAAAAAGGCATTTGGAACGGATCATATGCAATTTAACACGGTTTCAGAAGTGTTATTTCATCTTGATCCCCATTTTATTTACTATGCTGACGAGTAATTATGCAGAACAATAGTTGTTCACCATTACACTAATTCGCCAGTACTACCTCAATTACTTGTAATATATATATTTGGATTACCTCATACTTCTGGTACTTAGTTTGTGCTGTAATGTGTAAGTGATGGTAACGCATGATTGATTTTAGCACTCCTATTTTGAATTCTTAGGTGGTAGATGGTTCTGATTTGACCTTGATAACTCTGACGTGGATGTTATATCCCTTTCTGTACATGCCTCATGTTACATATGTAGATTCTGCAAATTGTGTTTGTGCTTGATTAAGTGCTTAATTTTTGGGAGATTTATGAGTTTCGCTTTGCGAGCGGTTTAATTAAGGTTTACCTACCCATTGCGAAGGGCGGTGATCACTTTCGGAAGAAGATGGTTAGACTTCAACATCGCATGTAAGAAATGTTGGTACTTTCTTTACATGGAGAGAGCTTGCTCTCAACATGTCTTGTAAAAGTTTAGTCCCACATCGAAAATATACCATGAGTTATCTCAACAAATATACTTGGTTGTGTTTTTGAGAGATGCACATGGGGTGGTGACCCTAAGTAGGGAACCATGCGGATGATTTTACTAGGAGGTAAGAATAAGGCTCCAAGGATTAAGCCTTAATGCTCTTTTGTCATTCTCTTGGATTAATTCCATTTGGAGCTAAGGGCTTAGCGACTCGGACTCGGGCTCATGAGGCGTAATGAGGCCATGCGGCCAGGCTGCTGCTGCTACTGCTACCGCATGGAGGGCTCCGCTGACTGTGCAGACTACAAGTCAGTTATGAAAAGACTGATTCAATGCGATTAATTCAGATCCACTTTTTGTGGAATTTGAATTAATTTCGTTGCTATCTTTGTGGGATTTGAATTAATTTCGTTGCTATCTTTGTGGGATTTGATTTAATCTTTCCATAACTGAAGAGGCGGCTAGGGTTTCCACCCCCTCTCTATATATACTCTCTTCTGAACTCCTTTGTGAAGAACTACGAATTTTATAAGTCAGAAAAGAGAGAGAGAGAGAGAGAGCTGTTGCCGCCATTACAAGTCCATCCGATGAGTCAGAACATATGTGACTTCGAGCGTTCCACAAGTTCTTCAATTTTCTGGTTCCTGGAAGCAATTCGTGTGGGGCGAATCTTACTTTGAGCAACGGTGTTTTGACACCCCAGCAATTTTTCTTCATCTCATCTTTCTCTAAATTATTGTAACTCGTTATGTCCCAATTGCGACACATTTGCAAGGAAGAACGAGAGATCTTCTCTTCTCTATTTTCCTCCTTCATATTATAATCTGGCTATTTGGCTTTTTGTATCATCGTAGATCTTGAGTTTGATCACTGCAAAGTTTTTGTGTCTCTCAGATCTCGATTGCATCAGTTTATCCATCTTTGGTCAAGTCCCGGGAATAACAAGAAATCTATCAACTTGAGAGATCTCATGACTCATATGTGCTCCTGTTAGCTGACGTTCTGATTCCGTCGAATCGCTAAGTCGTCACCGAACATGATGTCATACAAGTCTAAGTTACACTTGTATAAGATAAAAACGTATAAGAGTGATAATTCTTTTGAACAAATCATATAACAGCAAAAAATTGACGACACGATATAATAACGAAAGGCATTGCTACGTACCTGCATATTATAATTGTTGTTTATTCACATTGCTACGTACATGCATCAAATTTTAAAGTAACGAAAGGCATGTGGTTTCAAACTAAACCAACCTCAATTTCAAAGTAACGAAAGGCATTGATCTATCAAATTAATCCAAAACGTTCTAAGTGTTGGGTAGTCCCTCCTTAATTGGAAAGAGGATTTGAAGTTCCCAAGGTTCATTCACCTTGGAGAAAGTCTAAAGACTTGTGGAGTTCTCAAGGTTCATTCATCTTGCATGAATGAATCTTGGAGGAGAATGTTCATTCCCTTATGGCTATATAAGGAGATGGTTTGGGAGATGTTTGGGTTAATCCTCCCTTGTGATCTTGGTGCTAGAAGTGGTGGTGCTCTTGGTGCTTCTTGCTTGCGGTGTTCTTCCGGGCGGTGCTTGCTTCTACCTCGGGTGCTTCTTCACCAAAGTGTCTTCCATACTTGTGTATGAGAGAGATCCTCTTGAGTGTATCCAAGAGAGAGTTTGTAAATCTGTAATCCCACTATTTTTAGTGGAGGAAGAAAGAAAAGAACTATTGTTGTCCGAGGACGTAGGCACATAGTCGAACCTCGTTAATTCTCTTGTCTTTTGTATGTTTTTTTTTTCTTTTCTCTAGCCTCCGTGTTAAGCGGATAAGCTAAACTTCAACTCATTGTAGCTCCCACGTTAAGCGGGTAAGCTAAACTTTAACTCATTGTAGCTCCCACGTTAAGTGGGTAAGCTATCTCCATCCCAATTAGCGGTATCAGTGCATACCCAACAATTGGTATCAGAGCCACACAAGCTTATTGATCGTGATGGCGGAATCATTGTCTTCTACCTCCTCAACCATGATCAAGCTCACGTCTTCAAACTATTCCATATGGAGGCCGCGGATGGAAGATATCCTCTATTGTAAGGATTTGTACGAAGTGTTACTCTGCAATGGACAGAAGCCAGAAGACAAATCTGAAAAAGATTGGACCATTCTAAATCGAAAAGCTATTGGAGAGATCCGTCCTTGGATCGACCAAAGCATTTTTCACCATGTTTCCAAAGAAATCGATGCTCATCAAATGTTGATGAAGTTAGCATCGATGTACGAGCGAAAGACTCCTCAAAACAAAGCGTCACTCATTCGACGTTTGGTGAACCTGAAATACAAAGACGGACGAAGTGTTTCTGAACACTTGAGTGATTTCCAAGAGTTGATAAATCAACTTTCAACCATGAAGCTGGTGCTGGAAGATGAGCTATTGACACTTTTGCTACTCAGCTCGTTGCCGGATAGTTGAAACACACTTGTGGTTTCCTTAAGCAACTCCGCTCCTCAAGGCGTCATCACTTTAACCTTAGTGAAGGATAGATTATTGAATGAAGAAGCGAGACGGAAAGAACAAGGCATAACAACCGAGTCAGATGCTCTTGTTTCTGAGAATCGTGGAAGAACTCATCAAAGAAAATTCCACAACCGTGACCGCTCCAAAAGCAGGCCAAAAGATCATTCCAGAGGCACTTTCAAACCAAGAAAAGAGATAGAATGCTTTCATTGTGGCCTTAAGGGTCATATGAAAAGAGAATGCAGAAAACTCAAAAAGGAAAAGAGAAATGAATCAAATGAGAAGAATGAAGCCAAAGACGCAACTGCCAGTGCTTCAAAAGGCGATGACATAATCATTATTTGTGATGATGGTCTGGTTAATCTAACCTCTCAAGATTCATGCTGGATTGTAGACTCTGGTGCATCATTCCATGTTACTTCCAGAAAGGAATTCTTTACAACCTACACAAGCGGAGACTTCGGAAATGTGAGGATGGAAAATAAAAAAGTTTCCAAGATTGTGGGAAAAGGAGAAATAGCTCTTGAGACCAACACTGGCTGCCCCTTGATTCTCAAGAATGTGAGACATGTTTCAGACATGCGTCTCAACTTGATATCCACTGGCATAATGGATGATGAAGGCTACACCAATGTGTTTGGTGGAGGCAAATAGAAACTCAGCAAAAACTCCCTAGTGCTTGCTAGAGGGAAGAATGAGAACACACTCTATACGACATATGCTAAGATCAACAATCAGCATGTTAATGCAGCAATCGACCAATCAGGATCAACGATTGGGTTATGGCACAAGCGACTGGGTCATATGAGTGAGAAGGAATTGCAAATTCTAGCCAAAAGAGAGGTAATGACCGGGCTGAAATCGAAAGGTACACCTCTTGAACCTTGCACTGATTGTTTGGCTGGAAAACAACATAGAGTTTCATTTCATTATAAGACTGCAACTAGAAAACCCAATGTACTGGATGTTGTTTACTCTGATGTTTGTGGGCCTATGACTACTAACACTCTTGGTGGTGCAAGATACTTTGTCACCTTCATTGATGATCATTCCAGGAAGGTATGGACATATGCAATCAAATCCAAAGATCAAGTCTTTGATGTGTTCAAGCAGTTTCACGCCAGCGTTGAACGTGAGACTAGTACGACTCTGAAGTGCATCCGTACTGATAATGATGGAGAGTACATAGGAGACTTCAGAATCTATTGCAAGAATAATAGGATCAGACATGAAAGATCGGTTCCAAAGACCCCTCAGCACAACGGATTGACGGAGAGGATGAACAGAACGATCGTTGAGCGGATCAGAACTATGTTATCTCACTCCAAGCTGCCAAAGGGTTTCTGGGGTGAAGCATTAATGACAACAGTTCACTTAATCAACTTGTCTCCATCAGCTCCACTCAATGGTGATGTACCGAACAAGTTCTGGACAGGAAAAAATGTGTCCTACCAATACTTGAAGGTGTTTGGGTGCAGAGCATTTGTGCACATTCCCAAAGACGAGAGGTCCAAGCTTGATGTCAAATCAAAAGAATACATTTTTCTTGGCTATGGAGATGAAGAGTTCGGCTACAGACTCTGGGATCCTGTCAATAAGAAGATTGTCAGAAGCAGAGATGTGGTCTTCTTTGAAGATCAAACTATTGAAGATTGTCAGAAGGGAGAAAAGGTTGATAGCTCCAGGGAATTTTCTGTCAACCTAAATCCAGTGTCTCGGCCCCGGGAACAAATGGAAGATCCGGTCGAGAACAATGAAGCTGAAATCCATGATCATGTCGAGGACAATCATGATGATGATATTGTACATGAAAATGTTCAAGAAGAGCAAGCTCCTGAAGGACCTCTAAGAAGATCAAACAGACAACCGAAGCCTAACAGCCTCTACAGTCCACAACAGTATGTATTGCAAACAGATGCAGGAGAACCTGAAAACTATCAAGAAGCCGTGACACACGAGAAAAAAGGGGAGTGACTGGAAGCCATGCAAGATGAGATGAAGTCCTTGCATGAGAATCACACTTATGATTTGGTAAAATTACCAAAAGAAAGAAGGGCACTCAAGAACAAATGGGTGTATAAGCTGAAGACAGAAGAAAACAAATCACAACCAAGATACAAGGCGAGGCTAGTTGTGAAAGGTTTTAGTCAGAAGCAAGGAATTGACTATTAAGAGATTTTCTCACCAGTGGTGAAGATGACATCTATCAGAGTAGTGCTCAGCTTGGCTGCAAGTCTAAATCTAGAAGTGGAACAACTAGATATGAAGACTGCATTCCTTCACGAAGAGATTGAAGAAGAAATCTACATGGAGCAGCCAGAGGGTTTTAAAGTCAAAGGAAAAGAAGATCTAGTCTGTCGACTAAAGAAGAGCCTGTATGGACTGAAACAGGCACCACGCCAATGGTATAAGAAGTTTGATCTCTTCATGACCAAGCAAGGATACCCGATGACCACTTCTGATCATTGTGTGTTTGTCAAAAGGTACTCTGATGGTGAACTGATTATACTCCTTCTATAT
Source organism: Iris pallida (assembly GCA_029216955.1). NCBI lineage: Eukaryota > Viridiplantae > Streptophyta > Magnoliopsida > Asparagales > Iridaceae > Iris > Iris pallida. Next base: position 2,134,464 of record JANAVB010042819.1, read on the forward strand.
GTTGATGATATGTTGATCGTAGGTCATGACAATGACAAGATCAGCAAGTTAAAGAAATAGCTCAGCAAGTCCTTTGCAATGAAGGACTTAGGTCCAGCAAAACAAATTCTCGGTATGCATATCTCTCGTGATCGAAGGAATGGGAAGCTGTGGTTATCACAAGAGCGCTATATCGAGAAGGTGTTGAAGAAGTTCAACATGGACAAGGCAAAGCCTGTAGTAACTCCACTTGCTAATCAATTTTTGCTCAACTCAAGACAGTGTCCTACAAGCAACAAAGAAAAAGAAGAGATAGCATCGGTGCCATATGCCTCAGCAGTTGGCAGTCTTATGCATATAATGGTGTGCACCAGACCTGACATGGCACATGCAGTTGGTGTCATCAGCAGATTCTTATCCAATCCGGAAAAAGAGCATTGGAAAGCGGTGAAGTGGATTTTGAGATACCTCAGAGGTACTTCCAAAATGAGATTGTGCTTTGAAAATGACAAGTCTGTGTTGATTGGGTACACAGATGCAGATATGGCTGGAGATTTTGACTCTAGAAAATCTACTTCAGGATATTTAGTTACTCTTTCAGGAGGAGCTGTGTCTTGGCAGTCAAAGTTACAGAAGTATGTTGCTCTGTCGACTACAGAAGCAGAATATATCGCAGCGACAGAAGCATGCAAGAAACTACTGTGGATGAAAAGATTCCTACATGAGTTGGGTCAAGAACAACGAGAATATGTTCTTTATTGTGATAGCCATAGTGCTATCCATTTGAGCAAGAATTCGAGTTTTCACTCGAGGACAAAGCATATTGACGTGAGATATCATTGGATTCGTAACGTGGTGGAATCCAAGCAACTTCAGATTGAGAAGATCCATACCAATGACAACGGCTCAGACATGATGACTAAATCTTTACCTAAAGACAAGTACATCTTTTGCAGAAGTGCAGCTGGTATGACGGAGCCTTCCAGTTAAGTCGGAAAGGGGGAAATTGTTGGGTAGTCCCTCCTTAATTGAAGAGAGGATTTGGAGTTCCCAAGGTTCATTCACCTTGGAGAAAGTCTAAAGACTTGTGGAGTTCCCAAGGTTCATTCATCAATCTTGGAGGAGAATGTTCATTCTCTTATGGCTATATAAGGAGATGGTTTGGGAGATGTTTGGGTTAATCCTCCCTTGTGATCTTGGTGCTAGAAGTGGTGGTGCTCTTGGTGCTTCTTGCTTGCGGTGTTCTTCCGGGCGGTGCTTGCTTCTACCTCGGGTGCTTCTTCACCAAAGTGTCTTCCATACTTGTGTATGAGAGAGATCCTCTTGAGTGTATCCAAGAGAGAGTTTGTAACTCTGTAATCCCACTATTCTTAGTGGAGGAAGAAAGAAAAGAATTATTGTTGTCCGAGGACGTAGGCACATAGCCGAACCTCGTTAATTCTCTTATCTTTTGTATGTTTGTTTTTCTTTTCTTTTCTCTAGCCTCCGTGTTAAGCGGATAAGCTAAACTTCAACTCATTGTAGCTCCCACGTTAAGCGGATAAGCTAAACTTTAACTCATTGTAGCTCCCACGTTAAGTGGGTAAGCTATCTCCATCCCAATTAGCGGTATCAGTGCATACCCAACACTAAGTTGATCTAGTATAAATTATGATTCTGAAGTTATTAAAAATGTAGTTTCAATAACATTTTTTGTTTTGTTTAGTCTTTTAAATTTTAGGGTAGGCTGCCCCGTTGGCAAACGACCACTTACCTACTTATTAGCATTTTTCAATCAGGCTCTTTGATACTCTTAAGGGTACTGTAGCTTAGATACAATACTCTTAAATGTTCTTATTTGCTTTTGCCAAAATGAACTTCAAGTAAACATAACTCTGTCACTGAGCCTACATTTGGTCATATGGTTACTAGAAGTTCAAATTCCATTGAAATTTAAGTTCTCCTCACGAAAGTTTCACTTATGAACTCTTACTGAGCAAAACTTGATTAATTGAACCGTTCAACATAAAGAAGAAAAAAAAAGGAGTTCAGTACGAATCAGTTTCAATGCCAGACCACACTAATATATATTACTCAACGTTTATCATTCGGTTTCTGCAATTGAATTAGAAAGAGAAACTGACCTGAACAACTAATTACTCCCCCTAGTTCTTTGATGTGTATAAAAAAATCTAGATGAAGATGAGAGATGGATGTGTTCTCTAGAATTTGATTTTGCTAAGGAGTAAATTTGTTGTTTATTCACATTGCTACGTACATGCATGTTGTAATTGTTAATGAGTTTGTTGGGTATAATAACTACTGCATGAACATCTCTATATTGAGATTGTACTTCTTCAACTAATCCTGCAGCTTTCATTGTAAATCATGTGGTTCCTCAAGTGTGTATGCACTACAAAAATCTTGGAAAATAGCGATGGATTGTAGCGACGGATTAGGTTTCGTCGCTACATCACCTATGGAGAGGCTATGGACTAGCGGCGGAATTGTGTATATAAAAAATATATCAATATTTTCGTCGCCAGACTGCTGCTGAATCATCATAATATACGTACGAGACGGACCAAAGACATAATTTGTATCAGAAAAAGTCGCTCATCCGTTGCTATATTTGTTGCTGGACCAGTGACTGACTATTTCAGATGCCAATCCGTCGCTACATTTACGTAATCCGTCGCTATTTTGTTGCTTCAGCAATGGTCAACGATACAATTTGGACAACGACATTTGCTACAGTGACATACTTTTTCTGTCGCTTGTTCCATCGCTAATATAGCGGCAAAAAATTTCGTCGCTATTTTTGGTATTTTTGTAGTGATATATGACTTCACGTGTCCATATTTAAAAGGATAGTTGAACTGGGTTTTATTGGGAGTATGTTGCAACTCTTAATATATAAACATGGACCATAAAAAATCGAGGTGAATCTTATATTTAAATATCATGAATTTTGAAGCTTTTTAGATGTAATATTATTACAAAATTTAAACAACTTGATATTATAAATTTATAATTCAACTGCTTGCAAATTATTTGGTTATGTTAAACTAATGGATTTGAGACTTTTTTTTACCTCTCAAAGAAATAAAAAAATTACTTCCAACTCTTAAAATTAAAAAATAAACATCTTCCACCCTCCACATTTTTTTACCATCGGACCCCTTGCAACTGTCTTTCTCATATCCACTTTGCAGCCATGTGCACCGGTAAAATTGCACTCGTGCGGCTACTGCTATGCATGATTGTGACAGTTGACGGGAGCGGTGGAGAAGAGTGGAGATGAGGTGATGACAACAAGCATTCGGGAGACGAGGACACAGGGGAATTCTTTTTTTTTTTTTTGTCCTTTTTCTTTCTAAGTGAATTTTAGGAGTAGGATTAGGGTTAGAATTAAGTTTTTAGTGTTTTGGCTGGAGGGAGTATTGCTTGAATTATTTTTCTTAGAATTCGAAGTATAGATGTTAATTAGGGTTATTAGGATTTTTTTTTTCTTTTTCTTTTTCTTTCTAAGTGAATTTTTAGGAGTAGGATTAGGGTTAGAATTAAGTTTTTAGTGTTTTGGCTAGGGGAAGTATTGCTTGAATTATTTTTCTTAGAATTCAAGGTATAGATGTTAGGGTTATTAGGATTCTTTTTTTTTTCTTTTTCTTTCTAAGTGAATTTTTAGGAGTAGGATTAGGATTAGAATTAAGTTTTTAGTGTTTTGGCCAGAGGGAGTATTGCTTGAATTATTTTTCTTAGAATTTGAAGTATATTTTTCGGATATTTTTTTTTCTTCTTAAGGTTAATTAGGAGGATTTTCTAGAATTAATTTTAGATAGGGGTTAAAGATGATATAATGTTATTTTTTAAATTGACTTTTGAAATAAATAATCTTTAGTTATATGAATTATTACTAGAAGGGGTATTTTGTCCTCTTTTATTCAAAGAGTTAGTTTGACTTAACTTGCTAAAAATAAGCGATACTTCAAAAATCAAAATCTATGATATCAAGTTGCTTTAAAAATATATTTTGTAATATTTATTATAAAAATTGATAAGTGTTATAGTATGAAAGACTAATGGGCTATAGAAGAAGAGAAAAAGAAAATTTGGGAAGCAAATATGATATTTTGATTTTTCATGTATACAATCGATAAGTATGCGATCTCTAAAAGATATATCTCTACTTGGCACAATCATATCTATTTACTTATAAATAACTAGAACAAAATGTTTAAACTAGCCTAAATTTATATTTCATAAACGGTATGTCATGTATCCAACTAACATCAAGTACATGACATCCAGCTAGCACAATTATGTGGCATCCATCTCGACATTGCTAACTGACTTGGTATGAAATAGAACATCCTAAATTCGTAGAGAAAAGAAGGTTCGATCCACTTTGGGCCCTATCAAGCTTTCCCACTACTGTCAAATGTTGAAGAATTTTAGGTTTGGAATAGCGTGTAGTTGTATCAGAAAGTAAATGTTTTTTTTCTTCCCTTTATTTCAAGAATATTGGAATCAAAGAAAGGACAACATTTGACTGACATTGACCTAACACATAGACTCCAAAGTTGACTCAGATGCATTAATCCTCCGGAAGTTTCCTTTCAATAATACTCCCATGCACTAAGAGCATCTCCAACCCTATTGTCTTGTTTTGTGTTGTGAATCTTAGGTGACATGGGACATAAGACGATGTCTTGTATAGGTGGCAAGATTATATTTACAAATGACAATGAGTTTAAAAAGTCATCTCCAATCCAAAAGTATTGAGAAGACAATACAAAGTAATTTTTTACAACTTTTAAGACAACTTTTACTTTTCTACTTCTTTTTATAAATATTTTTATTCACAAATGATGATGTGGACATAAAGACATTGTGAAGCGCATTGTCTAGATCTAGACAACCAACTTCACATTGTTTTTGCCATGTCATTGCCATGTCAACTCCACACTTTATTTCATATTTGCATTGGAGTACTTTTGGAAAAAATGGCTGTTATTCCTATGTGACAACCATTTTTTTCAAACTCACAGTAGGTTTGGAGATGCTCTAACTAACCCTAACGTGAGGTTCACGTATTTGCATGTAACGTTCAAATAAGAGGACCAGGAACCTTCCCATTTATTTCTTTCTTAATTTCCTCCATCGATCTATCTCTATAAAAAGCACAAACCAACCAAAATCCTCCCAGAAATTAATCACCCCACTTCTCTACTACTTAATTACTACAATGCAGGTGACCACAATGGTCAGGACCTTCAACTACATAGGGAAGATCTCCGCTACAGAGCTCTCGCATTGCACGGAGGCTGTCGGAATCGATCTCTCCGTAGGCGACATCGAGCAAGCGGTGGAGTTCGACGAGGACGGGCTCGTGGACTGCAAGGAGCTGGACGTGCTGTTGGATGGTACCATGGGAGAGGACGAGGAGGAAAGGAGTAGAGTGCTGAGAGAGGCGTTCAGGATGTTCGCGGCCACGGAGGTCGAGGGGTGCAGCATCACCCCGAGGAGCCTGGAGAGGATGCTCACCAGGTTGGGCAATTCGTGGGTCGACGTCGAAGATTGTCAGGCTATGATACGTAGGTTTGATCATGATGGGGATGGGGTCATCAACTTTGATGAGTTCAAGGTTATGATGCTATGAAGATGGTTAATTTCATCATTAATTAGCATTTTGTACATTTTGGGGAGCAGCTGTCCCATTTAATTCTGTTCCATTTCCTATTACGTGTGGGCCACCATCTATATATCTACTCCCCTGACCCACATATAATAGGAAGGAGGACAAAAATGGACAGAATTAAATGGGACAGCAGATCTGGATCCTACATTTTGATCTTGATATTTAATACGACCTGCAAAAACTTGAAGAGAGACTAATATATTTATATATATATATATATATATATATATATATATATATATATATATATATATATGTATATGGCCATCTTCTCAAGTAGTAAACAATTAAGAGACTATTCTTTGCTCTTCTTGAGTAGTATGAACTATGAATTACGTGTAACGCACGGACATGTATACTAGTTTTGTATAAAAATAAATAAATACATTAACTATCCTATGTTTCATGGGTATTATAGGAATCATCCATATTTTAAAATAATTACATGGACCACCCACTTGATTTATGTTTTATTTTTAAAAGGGTGGTTAGTGTTATAACTTTTTATGAAAAATATAAAATATAGTGGTGATTCGTGTAATTAATTTTAAAATAAGGGTGGTCATGTAATAAGTATGAAACATAAGAATAGTTAATGTAAATTGGAAGAAGAGGATGGTATATAATTGTTTTTTTATATTTGGCATTTAGTTTGTCATGATGACAAATTGGTTTTACCCAATTCGCATACAAAAACTCAAAATAAGAACTTGCCATATGTATGTGACACATGGATTAATTAATAGCATTAAAAGTGTATTTATTTTTCTCTTTAGCCCTTTGATAAAAATTAAAGCATCAGATGCAAGTAATCCAACAATTTTTAATGGCTTAAAAATTAAGAACTCACGAGTTCCTCTAGGATTTTTGGTGAAAAATTAACATGACGTTGTAAAGTTCAAGCTATAAGTTGATGATAAAAACTACAAATTTTAGTTACAAAACCTAGAAGTTCAAATTATTTTAATATAAATAAGCCGTTTGTTGAGGTTTATTTGAAATGGTTCTCTATAAATTGGTCCCACATCATCTATGTACCAAATCCCAAGTATGTACTTCAATATATGATCATATTTTATTGCCATGAACAAATGGAGAGTTGTAATCCATGTGGTTTGTATATGGTGTGATGTTTAAATCATCCAGCTTTCAAGCACGGTTGTTGTTCTCGTGTGACCTGCATTCCAGCGTGGCTATTTTATCATTAATGTTTCGGCTTCGTAACTATTCACTTTGTTGGGGAGTTACTATTGTAACTGTCCAATTAGTGAGGAGTTATTAGTTACGAAGCTGTTTTATCATTTTATCATTCTGTTATGTTTTCTAATAACTCCGAAATTGTTGGACGATTATGTTGGACGCGTGCCGAAGCGTTTGCCAACCCACTTGATCAATATCAACCCCCGTCTAATGGACACCAAGCACAATAAGACAAGTATATGGCGGTAACATACGTCATCTGGACAAATTCTAGCATTTAATAACTCTTATAAGATTGACAGAACTCACGTTGAACCTTTTGTCCTAATAGGTTCAACCCCCTCACCACTCTCAAGAAGAAAAATAGAAGATTACAATTGAGAACACTCACCAACCCGTAGCAATCTCCCTAACTGAAGTTGACGACTCGTCGATTAGATATTCTTCTTCCTTCTGTCTTGGATGACGAAGTCCTAAGAGCAAAGTACGAAATTTTTCTTAGATTTTCTTGTGGATGAGCACCCTGAAGTTTCACTTTGTGCATGTCGTGCTTATGCCTCCACCCTCACCCCATATATATATATAGGATGAGAAAATCATATTTTAGGTCATAATATGATTTTATTAAATAGAAAGTCCTCAAATAAGAATCATATTACACCTAAAATAGTCAATCAATTATCCTATTTTATATCATAATAGAATTTCCTAAAATAAAATTCTATTATACCTAAAATAGCACAACACCAATTATGGACGTCCAAATCTAATCAAATCAAATATTTAATTAGATATGGATTCCACAAATATGTTGTTACCAAATGTAGACTGGACTCCAACAATCTTCCCCTCCAGTCTGATGAGAGGGTATTGATCCTATGAGTCCTCAATTGGACTCCATGCCTGTCGTCCCACGACAGAGTTCCTGCTCACCCATGCCACTGATCTCCGATCCCTCGAGCTGCTTTGCATCTTCCTTTGTCTCCAGCTCCTCGATCGTCAAGTCGACGCTAGCTGCCATGCGTAGCACCTTCTACACCACTGGGATCCTGTCGATATCAATGATACGACCAAGTCCGAAATTCCTGACGATCAGCCTCACCGTAAGTTTTGGATGCCTGTCCCCGACTTCCGTCTTCCACCGGAAAGTGTTAACATTTCGACGAGCTTCTTCACCCTTGGCTGGACCAACCAAGCGGACGGTGCGGTTCTCCAGAGATTCGAACTCCTGAACCTGCTCACATTCGTATCCGAACTTGAAGATCTCCCATACACATGCGTCCTCGAGCAAAACATCACACATTGTTCATGATGTCAATGACACACAGCTCCCCCTGAACTGTATGAATGATGATACTACCGTCTCAGATTGATTTTGCTACAAACCTTGATCTCCTCTCTGGCTTTGAACACTACTAAAATAAGGTAAATTAGCGACGTCCAGATATATGTTGCTAATTAAGGAAAATACGTCGCTAAACGTAATTAGCAACGACTTTAGCGACGAAAAATGAAGGTCACGAAAAAGCTAGTCGCAGATGATAAATTCGTCGCCCTCCGTCGCTGTTTGCAACGTCAATCCAATGTCACTGGGTCGTCGCAAAATTAGCGACGGAGGGCGATGAATTTGAACGTCGCCCAATTAGCGACGTAGTGCGACTACGTAGCGACGTTATTTCTTTAGATGTGATGACATGGCATGCCTGCCACGTCAGCAGGGTAGCGACGTACAGCGACCTAAATTAGCGACGTCAACTCTCAGCCACGTCAGCTACTGAGCGATGGATTACGACAGACAGCGACGTGACGGCGCTAATTAGCGACGTCTGGATACATCGCTATACGTCGCTATACGTCGCAGATATTATGAATTTTTTTAAAAAAATATGTTTGGTATTTTTTTATGCTATATGTCTGTGTTTACACAGACACACATCATCACAAAAATACCAAACATATTTTTTAAAAAATTGGGCAGCACCTCCTTTGTATATCAGATCATCGCTTATAACCCAGCGTAGGTACATTTGTCATCCCCGTCGCAGATATCACAAACATACATGTCCAAGTAAATATCATACATGTACTCAATAAAAATATCAACAAAGTAAATATCAAAAACATACATGTCCAACAAACATACATGTCCACAATGGAGGACAAATAAGAATGAAAATCAGTGTACAGACCGGTCAATAGGCCCATAGGGCCAATACATACAAAGATGATAAAAAAATCTATTGGATCACTAAGGACCCCTGCCGTGCATCTGAGATAGCATGTACTCATACTGCTCCTATGTGAGCTGCACCGTAGGGGCAGTAGGAGGCAGTGCAATATCTGGAGTCGGCGCCGTCAATGGACCGGGAGGACGTATCTGCTCCAGCTCTAGCAGTTGCTCACCATGCGCAGCAAGGGTACTCACCATCCTCTGAGTACTCTCCTCAATCGAAGTTTGTACCTGAGTGAGTGAGGCAGACATGGTCCTCTGCGATCCCTCCAGCTCGACCTGTCTACGCTCTGTGCACTGCGTAGACTCGGTGAGCGTGTGCAAGCTGGCAGCTGTAGCCTGCTGCAGACTCATCATCTCCTGTATACTCGCTCGACCACATCAAATCGTCCGGTGATTATTGGATCGTCGGATCGTCGCTCTGCGGTATGGTGAACAGAAATCTGCTGCTGCAACTCGCGATGCAGCTCGTCGATCTGACGACCAATATCCTGAGCTCGTGATGACGCCTGCGAAGCTGGAGACTGCGCGCTGACAGAGGGGGCCCGGGATGACTCTGTAGCCAAATAGGTGCCATAGGATCCCATACCGTAGTACGTACCCTTCTAAAGACCACCAACGACGGTCATCCAGAGGTCGTCCTGCGATGGAGCTGTAGGCGGCTGAGAGGAAGTATCAGCCCCTCCCTCTGCTGGCGCACTAGCAGCAGCAGCCGCCTCCTCTTGTAGCCGATGAAACTCGGCCTAGAATAATGTTTGCTAACGTCTAAGTATTTGCTAAAGTCTATATTGATATCTATTTTTTTGTTTTCTAAATTATAGTAAATTAATATAAAGAATAGAACGTACATATGCCTGCGTCGCCCTCTCGTCAATGAACTCCCCAGTCCTCCGATGGGCGACCAGGAAGACGGTCACCATGTTTGGGTCCTCACCCTTTTTTACCTGTTAAAATATATTATCTATTATTAGTATTAAACATTCTATCCAACTATATATAAAATGATGTCCGTCATAGGAAACATACCAAACGACAAAAATGTTCCGTCATCGGAATGGAGCTACCACACCACTTACTGGCGCTCGACCGCGCCACCTTGGCCTTGTCAGACCGCTCCTGGTACCTGGACTTGTCGAATCTAGCCTTCATCGCAGTCCACTACTCTGGCGTGATCCAACCATGGATTGGCTTTCCGGAGCGATCACGAGACTTCTGGTCGTGGATCGCATCATGGATGAGCTTGCCTGCGACGGCAGAAAATTGGGCCTCGATCTTCGCCGCCCGGTGTGGTGGATAGAAATAGGTCCTCTACAAGAAGTAAAATAGAAAAGTATACACAAATAATTATTAAAATTTAAAAATAAACAAATTTTTTACCTTGAAGTGGGCCAACCAAAAGGCATTACTATCTGCGGGAGCATCTGAGTAGTTAATCCAAGGCCCACCATAGTTCTGCCTCAGAAATAACCCCAGCTGTCTCTGTACTGCAGGAGGCCGATATCTATACAATAATAAATTTAATGAATATATATGTACATATAATCCTTTGAGAAATATATATTAACTAATTAACTTACTTCGTAGGCTAGCTCGTCTGTCCAAATCTCCTTACGCGTCTTGTCCGGGGGAGCACATGGAGGGTCGCTCTCACCTCCTGCATGGGCAGGATCAGTCTGATCGTCGCCCTCCATATGTTCGACGTCAGCTCTCCCCATGGAGACGTCGGTAGAAGGAATGCTGGACGCGGGATCAGGAATGCTGGACGACGAGGGAGGAGTCGCCAACCTGCTTGTAAAACCCCTAAATTTTTACTGCAATTTTGAAATTTTATTTTCAGTATTGATTTTTGTATTTATACGACGAGTGCGAGTACGTACATACGTGACATTTATTCATTTAAAAAGTTTATTTTATATTTCGTAAATATAGTAAATAGTTTGATTTCGAAATATATAAAGAGTAAATAATTTGTATATAGATATTTTCTTACAAAAATTTAGTCAAATATTTTATTACTATAAAAATAATTTATACAAGTATAAGTAATGATTTAGAGAAATAATACTTTTATTCCATTTTACATGCAAGGTGCATGGAAATTATTTTCATACATATTTTGAGTTTCAAAAACTAATTGATATTATTTTTTATTTTATTTGCAAAAGGTATTGTAAGTTATTTTCTATTAATATTTAAATATATGAATTTTTGAAATTTATTTATTATTATAAATTTTAGTGTTCATAAAAATATATTTTTAAAATTTGTTGCTTGGTGTTTAAATTAATTATAAATACGAATGTATTTTTATGGATCCTATTTTTAATGAAAAGATGGATTTACTTAGATTTATTTTGATTCGAATTTGGATTGAATTCACTTTAAATCTATTTAAATTAATATTAAATTAGCTATGGGAGATTTAAAACCCCTACTCCTTATCCAACTGGAAATTCCTACATCCTATAAATAGGCAGGTACTCCTCCATAAATTCCAATTATTCCACAAAATTCTTCCACCCAAGTACCGTGCATCGTGTCCGTGTCCCCATTTTCCCATCCACTATATTTTATTCATTACATATACATTATTATTTTCTCATGTCCGACATGCCGGGCACAACTCATCTCTGCGTCGTGCAGGACACGACCTAGTCCCCAAATTCTAACCCAGTCCTAACCCTAAACCTAGCTGCCGTGCCGTCCCTGGCCGCGGCAATCACGCAACAGTACCTTCCTGAATTCCAGCCATCTCCACCATGCCAACCGACCATTCTCACCAGCACCTACACCCATCACCGCCACGGCCACATACATCAAAACAGCCACCCACCGGCAACCGACCCATCAACACACAAACCACCGCCTCCGCTGCCGACCGCTACTGCGACCGGCCGCCGCCTTTCAGCAACACCTTACGCCTTCTCGACCACAACGAAAAAAATAAAAATAAAATAATTAATACACCACCTCCACCACCACTCACCGTGGCCTGGCCGGATCAGCCGCCCACACCCCTCCGCCGACAGCTCCGCCTCACCTTCCTCGGTGCCGCCCCTGTCCTTGGCCGCTGCCTCCTTGTACCGCGGTCACGACTTCCCGACCACCGTCGCAGTGATCTCCGCCATAGGCCACCCAGGAACCCCCGCCATATCCCTTCCTCGGCGAAACCCTAAACGCCGGTCAGCCCTTCGTCCACGGCCTTCCTCCTCGTCGATAGTGGTGCCTCTGAGCCCGAACCAGCGCTCGCCCATCTCGACCTCCACCGTCGAGTGCCGCGGCCCCCGTAAGCTCCGCCGATCGCGCCTGCTCCGGCGACGGATGTCGCGCCGCCGTCGCCCCCACTTTCTCCGTCGTAGCCCTTCCTCTCCGCCGAGGATCTCGGCCGCGCCGCCTCCTCCTTGGTGTGCCGCGCCCGATCGCCCGCTCCCCGTTCTCTTTCGAGCCCCCGTCTCTCTCCGATCTTCCTCTCTCTTCCCTCACCTTTCTCTTGATCGCTCTCCACTATCTCCCTCTCTCTCTCTCTCGTCAAAACCGCCGGCGACTCCGCTCCGATCGGCCGCACCCTCTCCTCCCTTTTCATTTTTTTCTTTTCTCACTCTCTCTCCTCTTAGGAGCAGCAACTTTGGGTTTTTATTTTTTTATTTTTTTTAACTGAAGGCTGATGTGGTTTGATTTTTGTTTTTTTGTGGGATAGGTTCTTTCGATGCATTCAGGTTCTTTTGATGCATTTTTTGGAACCAGGGTTTTTTTTATTCATTATTATTATTATGATTATTATTATTATTATTATTATTATTATTATTATTATTATTATTATTATTATATCATTTTCTATTTTCTTTTTGTATTTAATTCGTATATGAAAATGCTCTGCTGATGGCATTATAGTACTAAATATTTTTATTTTAGTGGTATTATTGATAGTATATATATTTATGTATTTTGTTATGTTAAGATAAGTAATTAGTATGTCCAAAGATTATTATATGCAGTTATTATTATTATCTTTTATATAAATATACATATTAAATAATTTTCTAAAAAGTTATTTTGCAACGAAAAGTTCATATCGGAGCTTGGCCCTATATATATTTTCAAAAGTTTAGTCCTAAGCCTTAGGTAATTTTTCTATAAATATATACATATATATATTTCTAACATTATTTTTCAACTATTTAAAATATAGTTTTCTACCAAATCTATTTTCAACGAACTTAGAGTTTTTAGCCAAAAATGACTTCAATTTTTTCAATGTATTATTCCTAACAGCTTATTTTACTAATAAAATCTAGATTCCAAAATTTTAGATATTTTTCAAAAATCATATATATTTATTTAGCCAAATTCCTTCGATTATCTTCCTCTTCTGCGATTAGTCCTATTCTCAATTTCTTGCCAATTTTGTACTTATCTTATGTCGAACCTAACTAATTTGACCCTTCTGGATCCAATGGAACTGTCTGTGCCACCATCAGAGGTCACCTTGCATAGTTGTTGCACCGAAGTCGCAGTTCGTACCACCTTGATCATTGCAGTACACCAGGCGCCTTATCAGGCAAGACACCTTGCCTTTACTGTTTATTTTTCTTGCTCAATATCATGCATGCTTTTATAATTATTTATTTCTAGCAAATATAAATTATTATTTCAAAACTTTATGTAGTTGCAAATTACTATACTTAGTTTTCGTTATGCATTTGACCTAGAGTTAAGGGACCACCTTTATTTGTGTCGCATTCATTGGCCGACACATGTGTGCCACGATGACACGTGTCTCATATAGATTCGGACTTGCATACCGATCGTACATCGGTGCGTACAGGACGAGCGTTAGGATATAACTGCTAATATAATTGCCTAGGAGACTTAGCAGTTATTAGAAATATCGTGGTGTGGATTCAACACGAGTAGTGCATGGGGAGGGAAATACAGTTATTAGGCGCATGGGCTTTCACACATTTACTTTCCTCTAGCTGCCATTTGTGACTCAGCCGAGAGCTAGTGTGTCGTGCATTTATTTACTTTTCTCTAGATGCCACTAGTGCCTCGGTTGAAACACAAATGTGCCGTGCATTTACTTTCCTCTAGCTGCCGTTAGTGACTCACCCGAGAGACTAGTGTGATGTGCATTTATTTATTTTACTCTAGATGCTACTAGTACCTCGGTTGAAACGCTAATGTGCCGTGTTTCTAGTCTCGGAAGCCCTTGTGTGGAACGTTGTCTTCAAAGTGCATGATTACACATAGAATGGTTAAGGACCTTTATCTGTTTAGACATATGCAAATTTTTTGTTGAGCTAACTATATTCAGTTTATGGCATGATATTATGTGTCTTGTTACGTCCCTCTGAGGACGTGGTTATCTCCCCAGGTGTGTGCTCTCGTCTTTTGCAGGTATTCTAGCCATGGACATATCGATTTCTTTGAGGATGATAGCAATTGGATCGTCTTCGCTTCGCTCGCCAAACCCTTTCTTTTGTTGTGTATTTCTTTTCATAGTTGGTAGTGGATTTGTCTCCGCCCAACTACATGTACCAATGGCAATTCATAGTTGATTATATAATATCTTTTATTATATTCTGTGGATAAGATTAGTTTGTTGTGGTTTACCGTATTTTACAGCTTATGTATACATACGAGACCCATGTACTTCGTATGTATACAGCTGGCATGTCTACGTTCCTAGTCCTACGTATTTTGGGACTGGGGCATTACATGTTTTTGTGGTGGCCCATGCAAGTCAAGATAAATTGTTTGGTTACTTTGTCGTACCAAGCAAGCCTGCGTACAGGATTAGAGTCTAGGATCTCATCCACATACTTGACTGCCTTCTCGCTTGACTCCTCGATTTGCATCTTGCTTGATTCCCTCTACCGTTAATTCTTATCCTTCTTTCGTGCTTGATGTTGGTTAGAAAGGTAATCCATACTAGGTAGACTTACCCCATTATCCCATCACCCTACTAGTTTAACTCTTATAAGTTGGGTAGAATACCTTATGACCTAGCAATCCCTTTGTCCTTGTGACCTATATTAGCAAGTTCACTTAGGTTCTAGAATTTAGAGGATCCTAACCCATCTAGTCAACCAAAGACTTGGACAAAAGAGACTATAGGACGACTGTATAGAGACCAACATAGGATATAACTTAGAGTCTTAAGGAGTTTGAACTAATTCTACTCTATTTCAATCTAAACCTCATGTGCCTATATTTGTATTATCTAGACTAATAATGCTAATGTAACCTAGTTTTTGCAAGCTCAATTCTTTATCAAGCTTGTTCATGACATATGCTATTGAGCGCTCACTAGGATATTGTCTAATTAGAACCGGTGTATGATGGTCTGATCAACCAAGTGCACTTTGGTTCACTTTTATCTATCGTTCTACGTGGATGGGGACATAGCTAAACTTGTCCTCTAGAGTCCCATCTGCGACAGCCTTGGCAATTCTTTTTGAATTACTCACTCGCCTTTGAACCACATATTAGTATTCGAAAGCAACTTCTTTGGACTCATATTGGTTTTCGTCTTTCACCTATTTAGACGAAGACTCGTACTTGATAGATAGACCCAAAGTATCATCTCTAGTTGTCCCATCATGTATTGCCAAGCTAGTTAGCCATCGACCAAGCCATGTGACTATAATCTCGTCTCAAGTTATTCGCCCTCAAACTATTACCTTGACCATCTAATCGTTTGGAACTTAGGAATGACTAGAAATGTTTTCTTAGTCGTACCCCTAAATAACACAATCTTAGCAGGATCTATTCCATAACTATGTGTCAGCTCCACAATCTCCCGTAGGATGCCATAGAAATCGTTATCCGCATCAACATCTTTGTAGTTCGAAGATCTGATAAACAAACAGCTATTTTTGGTGGAGTCGAGATCCACAAAGTTGTCTCTGATCGGACAAGTTGTTGACTTGAACCTAAACCCATTAACACAGTAGCTTGGCCATATTTTTGCAGCATAAATTGGTCCCTTGGCTAGCGTTCTAATAGACTCATTCTCAAGTCTTGCGTATGGACGATCGACCTAAATACCACGAAAAAATAAATTAAGCTCATTCTCAATCAAGTGCATATACAGAAAGGTAATTATAGAGTTCTCAAGTCTTACATATGCACTCAACCATGATGGAAAATAATGCCTCACTTCTTGTTCTAGTTCTTCTTCTGTTATGTGTGGCCTACCTGACCTCACATCATCATTAAATATGCTAAAAAAAATATCGTTCAATTAATGTAATAGTATAATAATCAATACTATTAAAATAATGTACACGTATTAATTACTTACCCCTCCAGCTTCTCTACTTCATCATTGTCGCAGTTGAGTAATACATACACCTGAGCAGCCCTTAGCTCATCATCATTCAGATATCTCTTCTTCATTTTACCCGATGGTTTTCCTGGAGCATTGAATGCCTTTAGTATTGTATCATTACATTCATGATCTCCGTCGTCGTTTCTGGAAGCTCTCGTTCTATTAGTTGCAATATGAGGCTTAAAATACATCGAACAAAAGTTTGTAATCTTCTCGAGAACATAGGCTTCACAAATAGAACCCTCGACCCGTGCCTTATTTTTTACCTTTCTTTTTAGGTGATTCAAATGTCGTTCGAACGGGTACATCCATCGATATTCGGCGGGTCCACCAACACGTGCCTCATAGGATAGATGAATCGGCAAATGCTCCATAGAGTCGAAGAATCCAAGAGGAAACACCCTCTCTAGTTTGTACAGTGTTATCGCAATGTCCTTCTCTTACTTTTCTAGACGATCGACGAGCAATTTCTTAGAACAAAGATCCCTGAAGAATATGCTAAGCTCCGTCAATGGATCCCAAACTACCTGCGATAAGAATTCCCGAAATGCAATCGAAATTAACCTCTCCATGAATACGTGACAATCGTGGCTCTTCATACCCGTCAATTTGTTTTTCTTCGGATCGACACATCTTCTCAGATTTGACACATATCCGTCTGGAAATTTTAGGCCCTGGATCCACCGACAAAGTCTCAATTTATCCTCTTTGTCCAGTGAGAAAATTGACTTCGGCAGGAACTGTTTTCCATTCTCCTCTATCAAATGCAACACAGGGCGTTTGCATATTTCTTCTAAGTCCAACCTGGCCTTGGGATTGTCTTTCGTTTTTCCCTTTACGTCAATCACAGTATTAATTATGTTATCAAACACATTCTTCTCAATATGCATGACATCAAGATTATGTCTGATCAGATTGGTACTCCAGTATGGCAGATCCCAGAATATGCTCCTCTTTGTCCAGTTATGATTTCTACCAAATCCATCACTCTTGTACCCAGTTGTAGGATCTTCGATAGCACTTGGAAAATCTCTAACCTCCTCCCATATCATGGCTCCGCACCACCTTAGCGGTGGATCACCCTTCTCTACAATGCCGGCACGGAAAGCATTCATGTTCCTTCTGAACGGATGATCTTTTGGCAGAAATTGCCGATGACAATCAAAGAAGCACGATTTTCCTCCGTGTTTCAAGCGAAAAGCCTTAGTACGATCCATGCAATACGGACATGAGAGACGGCCATGAGTGCTCCATCCAGATAATATTCCATAGGCCAGAAAGTCGTTGATGGTCCACATAAGGGTTGCCTTCATCTGAAAATTCTGCTTCCTGGAAACATCGTACGTGTTAGCGCCTACTTTCCATAACTGATTCAACTCATCTATCAAAGGTTGTAAGTACACATCAATATTCCTCTTGGGATTGTTCGGACCAGGAATTATAACGGTTAGAAACATGTACTGAGTCTTCATACACATCCAAGGCGGTAGGTTATACGGAGTGACAATCACAGGCCAACACGAATACTGGGATCCCGAAAGACCAAAAGGAGTAAAACCGTCAGAAGATAGCCCCAACCTGACATTACACGGATCTGAAGCAAAATCAGGATACACTCGATCAAAGTGCTTCTACGCTTTTCCATCGGATGGGTGATCCAACACTCCTTCAATCTGTTCTCGCATGTGCCAACTCATATTTTCGGCCGTCTCTTTCACCATAAATAATTTTTGCAACCGCGGCGTTAAAGGCAAGTAGTTCATTGAATCGGTCGGTCTTCTTGTACCGGTAGACCTTTCTGTACTATTTGTCTTATAGCGATCAGTACCACAAAATCTGTACACATCTGCGTCCTTGTCGTCTTTGTAGTACAGCATGCACCCATTGCGACAAGAATCGATTTTCTCGTATCCCATCCAGAGTAATCTCACCATCCTCTTAGACCGATAGAAGTCTTTAGGTAACTTAGCACCCGCCGGCAAGATCTCTATAATCAACTCCAACACTCAGTTGTAGCATTCTTGTGACATGTTAAAATCTGACTTAATGCTCAACAGTCTTGTAACCACCTCTAACGGTGAATGATCCTCACAACTAGGATACAATGGAGTCCTTGCATTCTTCAGCAACTCCATGAACTTTGCAGCATCGATATTCGGTGCCTCCTCAGCTGCATCATAAATAAAACTAGGCCCCGCAACGTCGAAAACCATGTTAACGCACTCGTCGTCGTATGCATGATTATCTGGAACAAAATTAGGTCCCGCATGCATATACGGCTCAACATAATGCTCCGTCTCTGATGCTAAAGACACAATTTCTTCGTGTGTGGTCCACTGATAGTAATTAGGCGTGAAATCCCTCGAGTACAAATGATATGTCACTTCCACTTCTGGATAATATTTTACGTTATGACATTTCACACACGGACACTTAATTTTGGTGCCGTCCATGTACTGAGGGAACGCCTTAGCAAACTGCAGGAACTGCTCTACTCCTGTTATGTATTCATCCCGCACACCACACATATCATCAGGACGACGATTGTACATCCATGAACGATTCCACAAGTAGTAATTCATATCCATTTGGAAATAATTTTACAAAGATGGACACACATGTTCAGCGCAGTAACTAGTCAAACTGGGTGAAGTTGAGTTGACTAAGTCAATATCCGTCTGGAAAAACTAGTCAAACTGGGTGAAGTTGACTAAGTCTAGGCAATTATCCTTCACTAGACATAGACATGGAAGAAACACCAATTTTTGCAGTGTCCGAACTTCCTAGTGTATATTATAGTAGAGAGACATGGTAACCGTATGTAGGGGTACAACTCGGGCGGGTTGGGCCGGGCTTGAGGTCAACCCGAGCCCAACAAGATGAATCATAAGCCTAATCCGAGCCCAAGCCCGGCCCGACCTCGAGTTCAACATATGAAGCCCAAGACCAAGCCCGAAGGATCGGGTTGAACTCGGGTTGGGTCGGGTCCATCGGGTAATATTGACCAACTGTTGACTTTCAGTCAACTGGTCAACTCTGGTTTGGTTTCGGGTCAATTCTAGTCACTTTTAGGCTAAGTTTGTCCACATCTAACTCTAATACAAAACTTCTAATATAAAATCTTACTAACATATCTTCCACAATTTTCTCACTCTCTAACACAAACCACATCCTATTACAAAATATTACTTGACTATATATTTTAATGATTAATTTTAATTAATCTCCATAGCTAGATGACATTGGAACAAAAGGTGAGGTTGCAGAATATGGTTAGAACGCTCCCAAAACATGCTCTAAATTTACGAAAAATCCTCAAAAAGTTTTTGCAGCTCCGTTACTGTCCTGCTTATATTATATAATATGTTGCAAGCAAAAGATGATGTGGTAATTCCAACTATAAGTGACCAGATGTGCCTAATTAGTATCTTATATGGCATGGTGTTCTTACAAAGAACGTTTGTTTAATTACTCTTTCAGAGGTCCACTTGGAAGGGAAACAAATCCAGTTTTCTTGTGGCAACTAAGGTTCTGTAGACTGTAACATAACCTTTCTTGTGGCAACTAAGAAATGTTAAGGAATTTCATTTCAATGTCTTTTGGGTGTCCACTTATAGGGTAGTGGAAACCTTTCTTGTCACTCTATGCAGTACAATACAAGGTTATAGGCATCACGATTATGTTTAATTAGTATCATTATTATCTTGATGGAAAATGCCAATGGCACTTGATCTCTCTTGCAATTCCTATGATCCTGTTATTGAATCTTTCCCTTACCTCCCTACTTAAATCAACAACAATAACAAAAAGTTTTTTACTGCATCTGTTTGATTTTGTTTACTTATTTGTACATGTTGTAGGTTATCCAGATTCTAAATAATCTTATTCTTTATGCATCTGTGAAATCTTACTAACATATCTTCCACAATTTTCTCACTCTCTAACACAGACCAAGCCGGACAAGCCATCGAAATTGGACATGAACTCGACACATGAACCCGAGCCCAACCCGATTGTTGATCGGGTTCAAATATTTTAACCCAAATCCAAGCCCGAACTCGAGTATCTTTAACCCTAACCCAACCCATTAACGGTTTTATTCGATTGGGTTCGGCCCGTGTATGTGTGTGTGTCCGTGTGTGTGTCCGTGTGTGTCTGTGTGTGTGTGTGTCCGTGTGTCCGTGTGTGTATGTGTGTGTCTGTGTGTGTGTGTGTGTGTGTGTGTGTGTGTGTGTGTGTGTGTCCGTGTGTGTGTGTGTGTCCGTAGGAGAGGAGGAGGAGGAGGAGGGAGAGGAGTTAGTTAGGGTTTACCTGAGGAAGAGGAGGAGGAGCTCGGATTGGGGGAGGAGGAGCTCGACTAGGGGGGTAGGGGTTGCCGGGGGGGAGGGAGTCGCCGGGGGGGAAGGGGTCGCCGGGGGGGGAAGAGCTCGTTCTGAAATTTTTGAGTTTTTCGAGTGAGGGGGGAAAAGGAAACAGTGTGCCCTAAGTAAAAAGTTAGCGACGTCAAGATTCGACGTCGCTAAACGTCGTAAACATTTTAATATATGATGACATATTTTAATAATATGTCGCTGAACGTCACTATACAGCGACGTAATTTATCTACTGTCGCTGAACGTCGCTATTCAGCGACGTTTTGCGATGTCTATAGAAAGGAGTCGCTATATTACATATTTAGCGACGTTATTTATTACGTCGCTAAATTACGTCGCTAATATAGCATATTTTAGTAGTAGAACTGCTGAAACCGATGTCGCTCTGTGAAGCTTTGGCAAACCACATGACGCCAAAACTGGATTCGTAGAGCAACTCCCATCTGGAGACCGACAAGCTGTCATGGGACCGACAGACTAACCATCAATCTTTAATACATCACCATCGATCCATCGCTTTCTCTCGACGAACCGAATCCTCCGTATCCCTCAAGGCATCTAGAAGTCCCGCCTCAGCACGTTCTCAACGATCCACCTCTTATCGAACACCCCTCGAGCTTCCATCCGGTGTCTGTGATCTGTCTGTACAGCTCAGCAGTTTGAGCCTGTACATGCCACAACACAAATCTCTCCGAGCCAGCTGTTGGAAATCCTTCGCAAGCATTAAATCTTTACTCCCAAACAGACTACGACAGCCATCATCTGTCAGCGTCCCTACCAAAATCAAGTTGTAGTGCAAACTCGGTACATGTCGTACACCCTTGAGGACGAGCTTCTCACCAAACTCCGTCGTCAAGTGTATATCACCGATGCTTACAACTGTGACCGTCCCCTTGTTGCCCATCTTCATACGTCCAAACCTGTCACCGCGATATGACGTAAAGATCCTCCTTTGTGGAGTGGCGTGGTACGACGCACTCGTGTCCATGACCCAGTTGCCATCATGACACATGCGACAAGGTTCCTTTGCGTCGGTCCCTGCGATGATGATATCTCCAAATGTCGTGAGATCCTCCTGATCGTCCTTGTCTTTGGCCTTCTCAGCTTTGAGTTTCATGCAGTTCCTCTTGATATGACCCATTTTGCCACAGTAATAGCAGCCCTCCTTGCGGTCCACAATCGTAAGATCCCAAGAACTCATCCCTGCCCTTGCCTGTGACTGGGGTCTTTCCTTCCCATAGGAAGACACCAGAGCGGACTCCTGCGATGATTCCACTTGTTTGCACCGGACCTCCTCATTCAACAAGCTACTTTTGACTGCCTCCATCGTGACAACTCCATCAGGTACGAAGTTGCTCACCGACACCACCAACATCTTCCAGCTATCTTGAAGAGAACTCAAGAGAAGTAGAGCCTGAAGCTCATCATCAATCACCATATTCAACGCAGACAGCTGATTGATGATACCTTGAACCTCGTTCAGATATTGTGCCATCGAGGCACCCTCCGTGTACTTCGAGTTGACGAGTTGGCGAATAAGAAACGCCTTGTTGACAGTCGTCTTTCTTTTGTACAACGAATGCAGCTTTTCCTATAGTACTTTTATCGAACTCTCTATGGATACGTGGTGAAACACCGAGTCGTCCAGCCATTAGCGGATGAATCCAACGGCCTTCCGATCTAGTCGTTTCCAGTCTTCAACAGCTTTGTCCGATGGCTTTGCATTGTCGCCCTCCAACGGACCATGCAAATTCTTGCACCAGAGTAGATCCTCCATCATTGGCTTCCAAATCATCCAGTTCTCCCCTGTAAGGGATCATACGAATGTTCATCTGCTCTGTAGATATGGTTGCCAGAACCCCCAAAGCTCTGATACCAATTGTTGGATACGTGCGAAAGCGTTTGCCAACCTACCTGATCAAAACCAACCCCCGTATAACAGACACAAAGCACAAGATGAAGACAAGTATATGGCAGTGACGTAAGTCACCTGGAAAAATCCCAACCTTTAATAACTCAGATAAAATTATAAGATTAACATAACTCACGTTGAACCCTTTACCCTAACAGGTTCAAACCCCTCACCATTCTCGAGAAAAAAAACAAAAGATTACAATTGAGATCACTTACCAACCCGTAGCAATCTTCCTAACCGAAATTGACGACTCCTCGATTAGATCTTCTTCCTTCTGTCTTGGATGTCGAAGTCCTGAGAGCAAAGTATGGACTTTTTCTTAGATTTTCTTGTGAACGAGCACCCTGAATCTTCACTTTGTGTTGTGCTTATGCCTCCACCCTCACCCCATATATAGGATGAGAAAATCCTATTTTAGGTTATTATATTATTTCTTAAATAAGAAGCCCTCAAATAAGAATCATATTACACCTAAAATATCCCATCAATTATCCTATTTTAGATCATAATAAAATTTTCTAAAATAAGAATCTTATTATATCTAAAATAGCACAATATCAATTATGGACATCCAAATTTAATCAAATCAAATATTTAATTAGATGTTGATTCCACAAATATGTTGTTACCAAATCCAGACTGGACTCCAACATGTTACTATTGTAACCGTCCAATTAGTGCCACATGTATATGCAACAAACACAAAGTCATGTCCGATTGTTGTACTTATTCCAAGGATGAAAAAGGAGCGTTCTTGAAGTTCAATATTTTGAATTTGCTGGTTCATGAAAGCATATTGACGAAAAAGTGTCGAATCTTTCTTTGAGTAACAATGATCGTCATCACCCTAGTATACACACATGAGTAAGTTTACCAGCGTTGCACGTAAACTATTTTTGTTTTCCTTTTTAATATGGTTGAAAATTAATTAAATAGTTTAAATATATAATTAATATATATATATATATATATATATATATATATATATGTTGACCCAAATCACAGTCAACAAAATATTGATAAAATTGATAATATGATACTTGTCATAATTCAATATGACACATCAAGACAGAACTCAGTGCAAGACGGACGTCGGCTCTCTCCTGCAGCGTACTCAGTTTTTGAGTCTGTATTTTTACATTTATTGAGTCTAGCTAAATGTAAACTGAGTAGCACTGAGTAGTTTGGGCCTATACCTTATCTCCAAACAAAACCAAAAGCTCCACCAAACCAAAGTAGCCCACAAAATTTGAACAATTATGTCCTATAGAGACAGAGTTCGGGTCGAACTCTGCCTCCACACAGAGTTCCGGCCGAACTCTGTCCCCTAAATTACAGGACCCTAATTTTTAGGGTTTGTTGTATGCTAGTTGTCCAATGGCCAAAAATTTGAATTCTTGACAGAGAATTCTGGCCGAATTCAGCCTATCCCAACTAGTATAAATAGGCCTTAAATTCTCTCATTTTTAATCATCTAATTATCTTCTCTGCTCTTCTCTATAAGCCTTAACCTTCTCATCTACTGGTCACAAGCTTCCTAAGCCTCAAAGTGCTCAGTGCTATTCAGTTAGGAGTTTGTGCAAGAGTCAAAAAAGTCGCTTGGAAAATTCTAAGCATCGCCACAACGATCCTTGTAAGAAGTTGACGTGCTCTTATGAAGAAAAGGCACGGGGTGTAACTACTATTTCAAAAATAGTGGATTTAATCCTGAGTTAGAGTTCTCAGACCTGGACTAGTCCTCCACGAGGGAAACCAGGTTAAAAACGACTGTGTTTGCGTATGCTCTCTTGATCTTTCTTTTTTCGCATTTACTACTCTGAATATTTACTGTTGGTGAAAAGAGTTTAAATTTTATTTGGCTATTATTGTTATAAACTCTATTCACCCCCCTCTAGAGTTGTCTACCTGTTCTTCAATTGGTATCAGAGCTATGTTCTCTTAACAAGGACTAACATCCTAGAGCTGATCCATGGCAACCACACAACCTATGTTTTCCAACCATGGTGAAGGACAGTCCACTCATAGGCTGTCACGCCCCGATCCAGAATCACCCGAATCGTCATCCTCGTAGGGGGCGTAATGCCGTACGAGCCTGGAGTTGCGCTCGTGCTAGGCAAGATGACAAGTTCTCAAATGGTTATCTTTTGATTCGATATTAACAACGAAAGGAAAACAGAGTATACGAAACAATTCTCTTTATTAATATTCGAACTGAGATTACAAATGCTTTCAATAGCCCAACAGTATATGCCAGATTGGCTACAACACTCAGGTTCTCTCTTGCCTACAAAGGATTTTACCGTTCCATACATTATGCCTTCTATATCTCGGCTGCATCAATCCTGTTGCAAGTTCGAGCGTCAAGACGATCGCACGCTTCAATACGCTTCGGCGTTCCAAGCCTCTATGCGATCAAGCGAAGCTTCGCCACGAGTAATCCATTCCCTACATCCTACATGAAAGCTGGTGGGGGATCAGTACGTTCATCCTCGCATGCACTGATGCAAAGAACTTCTTTCTAAACCGATATTGTGATATTTATGTTGAATCATGCAACTTAGCTTATGATCTTGCTATGTTCTCCTTAGGGTCAATTTTATGGCATATTCGAAAGCATTAATGTAATGCCCCAGAACCAGAATACTGGAGAGCGGGGGCATACATAGCCAGCTATATATAATAAAATGGAATCCACCCCACTATACGGTCACGGCTGTCTAGATATATGAGGGTTTAACTACAATCCATCAGTCTCCTATGGTCAATAACAAGCCTAATTGTCTCAATCTCAAGCAAGCAAGTAAAGTTACAAGATGTAAGATCACCAAATATACAATAGCAAGGCATCCCAAACATTACATATCCAGCTGATCATGAAGCTAGTCGTTAAAAAATATGAGGACTAGCAAGAGTTTAGTCATACATGATCAACCCTAGGATCTGTCAATCATGTTACAGCCCGTAGGCAGACAATAATAAGGTATACAATACGAGCTAACAGGTGCTCACCGGCTAAACGCCTCAAAATAAGAATTTCACAATAGAGTGGGAGAGCCAAAAATAAACCCACTCGTTGCCCTAGTTACGCCTGGTGGTCACCATCGGACTGGAAGGTCGGTAGATCCTCTGAAGCTACTCCGAAATCTAGCCACACAAAACCAGCTGGGTTAGATCCCAGAAAGAGCAAGTGCCACAAAGGAGGCTTCACTTAAGAACTAAAACCAGCACATCAGAAAATATATATATTAAAGCAGTTACAAAAGGGCTTGGCAATAAAGAATAACAACAGTCATAGTGGAGTACGAGGGAACAATTCAAGTAGCCGGGTCACAATCCTTAAACCAAATAAGGACCGGAGTTGTAACCCTTCACCTGAATAGAACTCCGTCTCTAAATTCCTGTTGGTAAGGTAAAACATTACAAGCATGACGTGGGGTGTAATAAGACAATAAATAAAGAGGGGACTCAGAACTGCTCCGGGAGCCAGGTTACAACCCTTAAACCTAACAAGGACCGGGGTTGTAACCCTTCGCCTGAACAGAACTTAGCCCCTGATCTTTATTGTTAAAAGTGACAATCATGCGATCAAGCCTGCAATAATCGAGCACCAAAACTATACCATACAATCGTTCAGTGACTACGGCTTTCTACATTAGCTAACTAGGGTTATCACAACATGCAGTGAGATGTTCCTCCAGCCACAAGCCCTGCAGCTAATCCAGGTTATCCAGGCGACTTGGGTTCATTTAAGCAGTGCATCGTTCTTTACATATATCAGTAAATTTAGACTTGTGCCCTACTCGTCGGCAGGCTGCAAGTCCCACAATAGTGGCCGGGATAACGGGATCGCCTGTAACTGGGAAAATCTCTCATGACTACTGAATTAGTCTAGTTATTAGTCTTAGCCATTTACAGTAGGTACCCCTGACCGTGGTACTCAGGGATCCATGTCCTAGACATGATGCAAAATATTATCGGTTCAATTGTACAAACATAATCATCTACGGTGTCCAGGCCATTCAATCTTGTCATGTCATGTTCACTGTCAGGAGTGCGCCACGTCGGGCCACTATCACGTCATGTCAAAAGTGCACCACAACGGCTCACCATCGTGTCAGAGAACAATTAATTTAGCACAAGTACACATTTAGTAATTAAATATTATAAGGGACAAGGGCTGTGGGGGACTCATGCGGCTCGGGAAAATTTTCATGCGGCCAGCAGTCACTTGGCCATATGCGGCTGACCAAAATATATAAATATGCATGCTAGCAGGCAAATGTATTTAATACATTAATATAATGCATTAATGTAATGCATTAAATAATATACCAATACATTAAATATATTATATTAATATATTTTAATATACAAAATATATTAATATACATTATATTAATATACACTATATAATATATTAATATATATTAATGTATGCTTGCATGCATTAATATATTGCATTAATATGCATGCGGCTGATTTGTTCCCATGTTCCCATATGCGGCTCATTATTGGCATTTGCATGCAAGCAATGCCACAAGCATGCATTAATATAATGCAAGCAAAGCCACGTGGATCACAATGCAAATATGCATGCAAAGCCACGTGGGTTACAATGTAAGCATGCATTAATATAATGCAAGCAAAGACTTGCATTTGTATGCGGCCAATGGACTTCTTAAGCCATATGCGGCTAAGAAACTTTTCGTATACGGCCAATGGACTGATACATGCGGCCAAGCTACTGTAATATGCTAACACTTGCATGCATGAAATATGCATGCAAGCTTGCTAACCATGCATTAACTAATGTACGTAAATGCAAGAATGCATCTAGCAAAGGTATTAAACAAATGCATCTTAACAAATGCATTATACCAATGCATTAAATAATTGCATTAAATATGCATGCATTAATCTAATGCAAACAAAGGCAAGCAAAGGCTTGCATTTGTATGCTTGCATTGTATGCGGCTGATGGTGCAAAAATGTAATTTTCTAATGCATTAAATGTAAAGGCATATGCTGATGCATTATGGCTAATGCATTTCTAATGCATTAATGTAAAGGCATATGCTGACCATATGCATGCGGCCACAATGGAGAAGGGGGAATACATATGGCCATACGGCCATAGAATTTCCTTATGCGGCCAACATGGCGCCATACAATTAATTGCATGCTGCTATTTGGCTAAGTACTTAATTAATGCTCATGCAATTGCCCAAGCCCATATGCGGCTAAGCACTGCTTGCTAGTGCATGCAAATGCCAAAGCCTACATGCGGCTAAGCACTACTTGCTTGCACTAATATTTAATGGCCATGCAATTAATGCTCATGCGGCTCAGAGTGCAATTAATGGCTCCCATAGAGAACATGTCCAAAAAAATACCATGGCCTCCATGCTCCTCCAAACCACAATAGGAACCCAAATCCAGACTCCCATAGGTCAAATTTGGGTAAAATAGAATTCTCTATAATATGGAACCATCAACTAGCAAAATATACAAGTTTGATAGATCAAAACTCATGGAAACCAAAAATACCATAAAGCTAGATTTGCAAGAAATTAACCATGGAAATGAAAAATGTTAAGTACTAAAGTGTGTTAGAAACACATGAGAAAGATAATGCAACAATAAAAATAGACTTCCTCCATGAAGCAAGGTGCACTTGCCTAAGCTCTCCCTCTCTCTCTCTAGTAGGTGAAGGCTTAATGGAGGAAGAAAAAAGTTAATGAGGAGAGAGAAATATGTGGTGGGATATTTAATAAAGGGGGTGGTGGTAGGTGGGAGTAGTTTGGTTCACATTAAAATTAAGCAAAACTGAACCATGCAAAACCAAGCCGAACCAAGTCAAGTTGGGTCGAACCAAACAAGGAGGCATGCAATACGGGTCTAAATATGTACACATATACCAAAATACTTAATACGAACAATGGTCATTACAAGTAAAGTATGTTATCATGGCAAGTATGTTATTCGAATGAATAGGCAAACAGACAAGCAATCTCGTGTCTGATTCGTGGTGCGACTTCTTACCAAATCGACGCACTCGCCCTTGCACCGATGCAAGGTGAATGTGCCCCATTCCTTTCCTGTCATGTTATAAGTGCATCTTTAGGCAGGATCTATGTGTGCGGGATACATGCGTGCCTATACTTTCAATCCATCGTTCATTAACTATATTAAGTCTGTTGGCATATCCGCGCCGGAATGGACTAAAGGAGTTTCTCTTTTAGTTTTCTTACTTTCTTTTCTCTCCTTCTTTTCTTTCTCGAATTTGGGTAGTCCGACGTTTCACGGGTTGGGTTGCTATCCCAAACAATCAAAACTTACCGCTGCATACTATTATTTGTGGCTTTTCACATCTCGCTAAGCGGTTGCTAATCGTCTTACGGATGTGCGCCTATCAAAGATACATTCTCTCCTAGGCCAAACGGTTCCGGCACCCCGGTACTTAACCGTTAGAGGGAACACCCATGCATGGGTTATTATCTCAATTATCTCAAGTTCATTCTATTAGACCATGCAACACACTATTATTCAAACAACCGAGCATAGTCTTGAGTCCGAGACTCAAAATTTATCATATCGTATTTCTTCCATGTACTTTCTATGTTCTTACATTTCATACTTCGTTTCAATATTCAATGACATCATGCCTCAACTCAACCGAACAACCTGAAGGTTCTGAACACATTTTGAGGCATCATGTCACATATGACAGTTCCGTCACATTCATGCCACAACTGTATTCTTTCGCAACGAAGCCATCTTTTATGATCTCGTGCATGTAGGCACGTTTTGACACATTTATCATCTATCCTTCACGTCGTGCACTTGTTGTACGCATCGAAGCCATATTTCTATGTTCTATGCCTTAGTGTTCAATGTTCGTGGCTTGCATGCTAGGGTGCTCGTCTATTGTCTTTCAATGTTCTAGCCTTTCTAACTCGTGTGCGAAGGCACGGAATGGCTCGTGCACGAAGGTACTCGCCGAATACAGTTATCCCATGTTCTTGCGGCTTGCGCATCGAATCGGCGCTTGCCTTTGCGATATCCAATGTTCCATAGTGACTCGTGCATTTGATGCACATTTTTATTTCAATCGTTCTAACTAGTGTTCGACTCACACTATGATATTATCTTCCGATCGGACCACGCCCGTGGCGTCGATAGATTAACTTAGCATACAATGATATGTTCTGACTTAGATATAAAGGAGTAAAAAGAAGAGTCAGTCCTCCCACCTTGAATCGATACGTCTTGTCATTTCGTCGAGCCGATGTGGTTCGATTTCATAACTTTATTGCATGGCCAAATCTTCTGACTTAGCCATTCGAGCACTTCGTACTTTATTGAGTTATACGTTCGATTTGGCTTATCATGCCAATGCCTCAGCCCGTCGTAAGGCGACAATTTGGTTTCGCAGACCCCTTACTAAATAAGGTAAAATGTCGACCTCTAATATTTTTGCGTCAACGTATAGCCTGTACACGAAAACAACTAAAATCAATACTTACATCGATTCGGACTTGGGTCTTGGTCTATTCAATTTCTTAGAATGTTCGAGCCGTCTCAACGCACTTATCCTTCGGGGCAACGCAGCACTTCGCATCGATTCAACTCGATGCATTCTTCGAGACAAGGCAACTCTTCACATCGACTTAGTTCAATGCGTTGCTCGGGACAACGTAACTATCGTATCGATTCGTATCGATACATTTTATTCGGTCAACGCGACTCGCTGAGTCAACGTCTCAGCGTAATATACCATACGGAGTGGGGCATTACAGAATATACCACTCAAAACAAGGTTCGTCCCCAAACCAAAACCAACACTCCGATTAAGTGTTTTGTAGATCGTTTCACGATCTCGTCCCACCAATATTGTTCAGTTTTATACTATCTTGCAAGCTTTTCATTAACATTTTAAAGTCCTTCCTGCAGCGCGATTTGAATTTGTATACAAATCGATTTGGATCCGTACCTATATTCAAGGCGTCCCGAAGATATATGTACTTCGACCAAGTCCAGTGGTAGCAAATTGGAACAAAGCTGACAGGTAAATTTTAATCCTATGCTTGCCATCTCGTACTCTCGATCAGACTTATCTTTGGCAACTGTTCTCAAAATTTTATCGCATATATATATTCGATACATACGTGATTCATTCAATAAAGTCACTACACGCGACGCGATTCAAAATTATATTTCTTGTTTCGTATGTTTCGTATGGACTATCAACTCTATGCGTCGCATCGAGCCGTCGTGCATCCGATCGCAACGATCCTTCGCAACGCCTTGCGTTCGAAGTTGCCACCCAACGATTTCCGAAGTCTGGCTATGCAACTTATCTCGATATGATTTCCTTATCAACATTCTGGACTACGCCCGCTAGGTTACTTACCTAGGCACCGTGCTTAGATTCTCCCGATGCAACTTTATATTGACATTACACAAAGGCCACAATCTATCCGACACAACAGTTTACATCGAGGTGACGGTGCTCAAGGCAACGATCGCCTTGACACGAAGGTCTTTACGACGCATCTTACATTCGATTTTCTAACGAGTAAGAATTTTACTAGCCAAATTCCCAACTTATCCGTCTCGCAACATCGAATATAAGTTCGATTCATGCAAGCTCAATTGCAAGGTAAATCCGAATCTAACGACATGACTCATAAGTCATTCCCTTATCGTTCTCTCTCGTGCATAGCACGATTCTCGCAATCGCTTATCTGAATCACCAAGTTCGTTAGTGAATTTCTAGTTCGATCGTCGACCAACATGACCATTCAAGCATTCATCCGACGGATACTCAAAAACTAGCTACATCATTCTCAATCGAAAGTCGTTCCAACAATTTTCGATCGCCTAGACTTATTGTCAACATGTACCACATTTTCTTTCTCGATGCAATTTCATATACGACATCGCATGGGTCATCTTACGGCCTGCAATATTAATATGATTTGGCGATCAAGTCTTCTAGGGTCAGTTGCCCCGAAGCGATGCTCGATAATTATGGATCATTAACGAAGGACAGTTTACTACGAACCATGCTATATCTTATGTCGAAACTAAATCATGTTCCGACGATTTCTATGTGACTATCCAATTTCGGACAAAGCCATTTCTATCGACGCAACTGATGCGCAACTATCCTTGGAGTAAGTTCATGCACTACCGTCGATGATTCTGCTATTCATGATGCATCTACTCGTATTTAGTTCGAGTCTATCATATTTGCAGTCGACACACGAGATGTTATACGCATCGAGCAATCGTCGATGACTTATAGTCTCGTCTTGATCAATCATAAAGTTCATGATCAACCAGTTCGTTCATTCTCGTATTATTATTTACAAAATTTTGATAGCGTGAGGCACACTCTATTTTGTATTCTCATATTGTGCTTACGTTTCCTTACGTATCGATCTCGATACGTCGTATCAATTTTGATAGCGTAAGGGTCAACTTTGAATCCGTTTCACCGTCAACTTAACTCGCATCGCATACATCCAAGTTCACAATGAACTTTTCCATATGCATCAACTCGTTTTCCGATTCACCGCATTTTGCCATACTTTGATCGCGTAACTGAGTTACCGATTATCCAACATCGAACCCTCAAGTTATACGATCTCGTCCTCTAAGTTTCGCGTGTTTTTCAGTCATACTCGAATGAGTTTCACCATAACGTAACCAACTATCTTCTTAGGCACGATTACTCGCATCAACCAACTCTTCGCCGAAGTCGTACATCGTGCGATCCGATTATAATTTGCCTCACCCAATATTTCTATCGAGATCGCAAGTCGTGCGACTCATTTATAAGTTCGAGTTTTCCTTTTCCGTCGATCCGATTATTGCTTCAAGGCATAATCGTTTTTCTAGTCTCGGCCGTCCGACCGACTTATAATTTTTGTCCGACGTATCATTCATTGATACGAGTCTCGTCTTATCGTCCCAACCGATTTTCGAAGACACTTGTATCAACATACCGTCGTACAAATTTCCAATCGAGTCTCGGTACTCTCCCGTCCATTACGGACAAACCTTCCGCAATTCTCACAACGCGTCGATACAATTCATCGCACAAGTGGTATTATCATATACCACTCTGAATCGAGTCATCTATCGCATATATGGTATGGCATATACCACTCTGAAATCAAGTCATTTCCCTCGCAACCTACTCCTTACAAACCAACGATCTTTTCCGACTCACGATTTCCGCAGTGATCGTACTTGATCACAACCGTAACTTTGATTAAATCAAATCCGACACAACTCGGCCAATGTTTTCATTTGCCAACACAAGTTCGGTATGCAACCGAACGATTCATTCTATCGATTTATGATTTCAGTTCCTTCACGTTACATCTCGTGCAATGATTTATTTCCAATCTCCTTTCCACTCCGTGCAACGATTAATTTGATATACGTTGTACCACGTGCAAAAAATTTACTTCCGACACGCGTTGCACATCGTGCAATGACTTATTTTCGATATTCATTGCACCTCGTACAAGGATTTATTCCCGACTTTCAAAGTCAATGCCCACATCCGTTCAACACATTCGATATTGACTTATCACTTTCATTTTAATGCATATTCACAATTAACTCATTGCATTTCGTGCATCATTTTATTTCTCATTCAACATGCATTGTAACAATAACATCTCAAATCATATTTCATAATTTGTTGCACTTACAGCAACTAACATTTCACGGCTCGTGCATTCAATGCAACGAACGTTTCACGACTTTCTCCGCAATATCAAGTAAATTTGAAGTACTTGCGGCAACGTTACTCGGCTTTGTATTAGACTTATTATATGGAACATCCAGTACGGCATCGAGTAGGGTCAAGAGTGATTTCAAGTGGTGGTGGACAACTCTTTGGGATTGAAACAAAGCAAACGTCCTGAGAAAATTGAGCCTAAAGCTCTGATACCAATTTGTCACGCCCGACCCAGAATCACCCGAATTATCGTCCTCGCAAGGGGCGTGATGCCGCATGAGCCTAGAGTTGTGCTCATGCTAGGCAAGATGACAAGTTCTCAAATGGTTATCTTTTGATTCGATATTAACAACGAAAGAAAAATAGAGTATATGAAACAATTTTCTTTATTGATATTCGAACTGAGATTACAAAGGCTTTCAATAGCGCAACAGTATATGCCAGATTGGCTACAACACTCAAATTCTCTCTTGCCCACAAAGACTTTCACCGTTCCATACATCATGTCTTCTATATCTCGACCGCATCAATCCTATTGCAAGTCCGAGCGTCAAGGCGATCGCACGCTTCAATACGCTTCGGCGTTCCAAGCCTCTATGCGATCAAGCGAAGCTTTGCCGCGAGTAATCCATTCCCTACATCCTGCGTGAAAGCTGGTAGGGGATCAGTACGTTCGTCCTCGCATGTACTGATGCAAAGACCTTCATTCTAAACCAACATTGTGATATTTATGTCGAATCATACAACTTAGCTTATGATCTTGCTATGTTCTCCTTAGGGTCGATTTCATGGCATATTCGAAAGTAGTAAAGCATATTATCATGGCAAGCATGTTATTCGAATTGAATAGGCAAAAAGACAAGCAATCTCGTGTTTGATTCGTGACACGACTTCTTACCAAGTCGACGCACTCGCCCTTACACCGATACAAGGTGAATGTGCCCCATTCCTTCCCTGTCATGTTATAAGTGCATTTCTAAGCAGGATCTATGTGTGCGGGACATATACGTGCCTACACTTTTAACACATCTTTCTTTAACTATATGAAGGCCGTTGGCGTATCCGTGCCGGAATGGACTAAAAGAGTTTCTCTTTTAGTTTTCTTACTTTCTTTTCTATCCTTCTTTTCTTTCTCGAATTAGGGTAGCCCGACGTTTCACGGGTTGGGTTGCTATCCCAAACAACCGAAACTTACCGCTGCACTTAACCGTTCGAGGGAACACCCATGCACGGGTTATTATCTCAATTATCTTAAGTCCATTCCATTCGACCATGCAACGCACAATTATTCAAACAACCAAGCATAGTCTTGAGTCCGAGACTCAGACTTTATCATATCGTATTTCTTCCATTTACTTTCTATGTTCTTACATTTCATACTTCGTTTCAATGTTCGATGATATCATGCCTCAAATCAATGTTCGTCAACCGAACAACCCGAAGGTCCCGAACACCTTTCGAGGCATCATGCCACATCTGACAGTTCCGTCATATTTATGTCACAACTGTATTCTTTCATAATGAAGCCATCTTTTATGATCTCGTGCACGTAGGCACGTTTCGACACATTTATCATCTATCATTCGCGTCGTGCACTTGTTGTACGCATCGAAGCCGTATTTCTATGTTCTATGCCTTAGCATTCAATGTCTGTGGCTTGCGCGCTAGGGCGCTCGCATATTGTCTTTCAATGTTCTAGCCTTTCTAACTCGTGCGCGAAGGCACGAAATGGCTCGTGTACGAAGGCACTCACCGAATACAGTTATCCCATGTTCTTACGACTTGCGCACCAAGGCGCTCGCCTTTGCGACATCCAATGTTCCATAGTGACTCGTACATTTGATGAACATTTTATTTTAATTGTTCTAACTAGTGTTCGACTCATACTACAATTTATCTTCCAATCGGACCACGCCCGTGGCGTCGATAGGTTAACTTAGCATACAATGATACGTTCTGACTTAGATATGAAAGAGTAAAAAGAAGAGTCAATCCTCCCACCTTGAGTCGATACGCCTTGTCGTTTTGCCGAGCCGATGCGACTCGATTTTATAACTTTATTGCACGGCCAACTCTCCTGACTTATCCATTCGAGCACTTCGTGCTTCATTGAGTTATACGTCCGATTTGGCTTACCATGCCAACGTCTCAGCCCGTCGTAAGGCGACGATTTGGTTTCGCGGACCCCTTACTAAATAAGGCAAAATATTGACCTCTAATATTTCTGCGTCAACGTATAGCCTGCACACGAAAACAACTAAAATCAATACTTGCATCGATTCGGACTTGCGCCTTGGTCGATTCAATTTCTTAGAATCTTCGAGCCGTCTCAACGCACTTATCCTTCGGGACAACGCAATGCTTCGCATCGATTCAACTCGATACATTCTTCGGGATAAGGCAACTCTTCGCATCGACTTAGTTCGATGCGTTGCTGGGGACAACGTAACTCTCGTATCGATTCGCATCGATACATTTCATTCGGTCGACGCGACTCGCTGAGTCAACGTCTCAGCGTAATACACCGTACGGAGCGGGGAATTACATAGGCCACCCCAATTTGATGGAACCAACTACACCTATTGGAAAACTAGGATAAGTTTCTATCTCAAATCTCTAGACTTCGACCTGTGGACCATTGTCATCGATGGTTATAAAAATTCTGCCAAAATAGTTGTCGATGGAGATCTCATCGAGAAACCCAATGACAAATATTCTGACGAGAAAAAGAAACAGGCAAGTCTAGATGCTAGAGCTATTAATGCTCTTTTCTGTGCAATAGACATAAATGAATTTAACAGGGTCTCGACATACACCACCTCGCACAAAGTATGGAAGCTTCTAGAAGTGACGTATTAAGGAACCACTCAAGTCAAGGAATCTAAAATTAGTCGTCTTACTTAAGAATACGAGGCGTTCAAGATGAAGCCGAATGAGACGATCACCCAAATGTTCACAAGGTTCCTTGACGTCATTAACCCTCTGTCATCTCTTGACAAACAATATACAAATCATGAAAAGATCCGCAAGTTACTTAGGGGGCTACCGAAGATCTGGAACCCTAAGGTAACAGCTATTATATAAGGCAATGATCTCACCAAAATGTCCATGGAAACTTTGATGGGAAAGCTGATGACCCACGAGCTCGACCTCAAAGACTTCGACGAACCTGCTCCAAAGGCAAAAGAGATTGTCCTAAAAGCTCATCGGCAAAGGGCTCATGCTGAAGAGACTGACGATGACAATTATGAAGGTGATGATCAAGCTCTTCTAGTCCGCAACTTCAAGAAGTTCCTTCGTTTCAATCGAAGAAAGAAGGAACAACAAGAAGACGACGAGAAAGAACCAATGTGCTACGGCTGCAAAAAGACTGGGCACGTTCGAAAGGACTATCCCTTCACAAAGAAAGGCAACAGATATGAGAAGCCCTACAAGAAGCCTTCTTCAAAAAAGTATGCCAACACTAGTATTTGGCACGAAAGCGAAGCAAGTGATTTCGAGAAAGAAAATGACTCTCCACAAGACACCGCAAATGTCTGCCTAATGGCAACATCCGAGAAGGTAACTAGCGAAACTCTCGATGACTTTACATTTGATGAACTTGGCGATGCTTTTAATGATTTACTAAATAACCACAAGAAAGTCATTAGTAAATATAAGCATGCCAAGGAGAAAATCAAAGGCTATGAAATAAAGATTCAAAATCTTTCTTCTTTACTTGATAATATAAGAGACACTCCACCCACGGAAGTCACTGATGAGGTGTCCAAGCTTAAGTTAAGCTTACATGATGCCGAAGCACTTATTGAAAAGCAAACACGTGAGATCTCAGCACTCAACAAAGAGCTTGCTGAAGAAAAGAACAAACACAAGGTCTCTATTGCTAAGATTGATGGTCTAAATGCTATGTATAATTGAACTGAATGCTGCCTCTAAGAAATTAGAGATTAGATTGGGGAAACATGTTGCTCAACCTCAAACCCAAAGTCACAAAACACACACAAAACACAAGACCACTCATAATAGTAAAACACGTCACCTACATGCAGTACGTAACCATGCTTATATGTACACATACTCCCATGCAGCACGTAAAACACATGCACATAGATATTATAACTATTATCCTGCTGCTACACATAGTCACTTTCCTGCTAACTATCACCATACTGCTCATAGACATAACTATTATTCTGCTGCTACATATAGTCACTATCCTGCTATTCCACACAACTATCACCATACTGCATATAGACGTCACCATCAACCTGCTCCTAACACAAATAGGCATGCTACTTGCACATACTGTGGATTACATGGTCATATCTCACCATAGTATAGAATTAGGAAATTACTTGATATCAATCTATATGCATGGGTACCGAAGACTAACATTTCAGGACCCACAAGAACTTGGGTACCAAAGGTCACATCTACTCATGATGTAGGTGGACCTTCCCTTCTCAACTAAAAGTAAGTAGATTCTCGATAGTGGATGCTCGCGACATATGACGGGAGACGCAAATCTTTTTCTATCAATATTGATGAATAGGAAAGGGTATGTATCCTTCGGTAACAATTTAAAGGGCTACATCATAGGTAATGGTACTATTGGTTATCCTCCTTCTCCGGTAATCAAGGATGTCTGCCTAGTGACCGAGTTAAAGCATAACCTGCTCAGCATAAGTCATCTTGCTGATCATGGATATGATATTAACTTTGGACAGAATAAATGCTATATTATGATAGGTCAACGGGAGACATTGCTTTTGAAGGGATAAGAGAAGATAACATTTATATTTTCTATCTATCTAGAAATACTAACAGTGCAGGAAGATGCCTCTACGTCCACAAGGATGAGAGACTGTTGTGGCACCAGCGTCTTGGTCATGCCAATATGGATACTATATCCAGGCTATCGACAAAGAAGCCAGTAAGAGGTCTGCCTGACATCACATTCAAGAAGGACACGGTATGTGCCGAATGTGAACTGAATAAGGTAACCAAATCTTCATTTCATTCCATAAACACTGTAAGTACTATTAGACCCTTGCAATTAGTGTACATGGACTTATTTGGTCCTAATAGAGTAGCCAGTTGCAGCTCCCCTTCCCAAAAAATTTAGATATATTATTATTATTATTATTATTATCAAGGTTATTGTGGCTACTATTATATAATATTATTTTATTATTATTGGTTATAGTATCTTCGTCAAAAAATGTTATTAATATATATATATATATATATATATATATATATATATATATATATATATATATATATATATATATTCATATTAAAAAATATATATATATATATTCATATTTATCAAATAGGCCCTAATCTAGGAATAGATCATACTGGTATCTTAATTAGATTTTTATGGATATTATTATACTAGTATTCATATAAATATATATAGAGATAAATATATATATATATATATATATATATATATATATATATATATATATATATATATATATATATATATATATATATAATGTGATGAGGATATAATATTTTCTTTATTGATATGTGTATATAGGAAGATGTATAGAGACATACATTTTGTGTAAATATTTACATGTATATTTTTTTTTAAATATGCGTATATACGTATGGATATATATATATATATATATATATATATATATATATATATATATATATATATATATATATATATAGTATTAGATATATAGATATATATAATTCTAAATATATGTATATGGGTGTGTATGTATGTAAAATACGTATGTGCGTATGTGTATGTTTATATATAAATATATATAGATATACGTGTGTGTGTGTATATATATATATATATATATATATATATATATATATATATATATATATATTGATAATAAAAAGGAAAAAGAATAAGAAAAAGAAAAAGGAAAATGGAATAAGAAAATAGCAGCAGGCCCCAAGCCTAGCCAGCCCAAAACCCTGATCAGACCCGAGCTCTACAAACCCCCCCCCCCCCTCCGACCTGTGAAACCAGCAGAACCCCCACAGCCGACTATACATATTCGTTTATATAGAGTCGAGAGGAGAAGCATCAAAACACTCAAACCCTAACGCAAAATCCTAACTATATACGCGCGCCACCACCACCTCTCCACAGCGCCGCACCCCAGCCGCCGCAGCGCTGCCACGAGGCCACCGCCGGCGGCCAGGGCCGCGCGCACGTGTGTCAAAGCAGAGCAGCCGCGACAGCGGGGTACTGCGGGGGTGCCAACTTCGTAACAGCTTTTTATCGCGTACAAGGGATCATTTTGCGAACCGTTTAATCTGTTATACTCACAACCTATACACCTTCTAATGCCTTCAATTACTTTCCTTTAGATTTCATTAATCAGTAGGAAAAACCCTCTCAAATATCGATAAAAATTCCGTTCTTAATAGTCCGAAACAATTGCATGGACCCTACTTTGGAAGGCGATCAATCGCCGATCCAATGAGTAGTTTAGAAAACTACTTGAACGATTTTAAAGACAACATGACCAGGATTAAAACCCTACTGTTACTTTTAATTTTAGTTATTTGTATAAAAAGATAAATCAGTTTGAAAACCAAGAAAAACCTGGCAAAAACAGTTTGGAAAACTTGAAAAACCATCCACACCACGTGCGTCCCGCCAAACCGGGCGACTTGGTCGTGAACCTAAAGCATCGAAAGCTGCGTAATGGTTTCGTGGACGTATGGGCTTTGACGAAATTTAAATTGGTCGCGTGTGCACGACGAATTTGATGCGTATCCGTCAAAATTCACCGTATCTGTCTCTATGCAAGTTTTCCAATTACTTCGTGCACGCTCGTCAGAACGAGATGAAACTTATGCCAACAGGACCGTATCATTTTTCTGGTCATGTATGCCAAGTTTGGTCCAATTCTGAGACAGTTGAATCGGAACGCCGTTTTGCGGGCCCCACGGTCCGACTCAATGGGCGATTTTGTGCACGGCCCGCCGGAATCCAACTTTGGACATACGGTTGGGTTCGTATCGGAAAACCGGACCGATTGACATATAGTTTGACGACTTTAGAGACCATTGGCTCTGGCTCGCTTTTCGGTGTAAAGCGGGTCAAACAATGGATATCGTTTTTGTTCGAAATTATCGTTTTGCCCCTGTGTCCAGAATTGGACTTAAGGACAGGCAATCCTAGCTAATTTGACTATTCTGAGAACGTTGGTACTATTTATTTTAGCATCTAGAGACTTCTGCATGTGTTGACTGATTGTGGCTCATTGAGTGGTATAGTATTATTGGTTTCACCAGCTAAGGACCTCAGGAAAGTGCACTTTCTGATTGCTTTCGATTCATAGTAACCTTTTTATTTCATGTCTATACATATATCTTGCTGCTTGTTGACACGCTCGTCACACGGAGTAGTCGGGAGGGGAAATATATTAGTAGACATGTGGACTACCCAGAACTATCCCCCGTGTCTTTCGTGAATGATAGCAGCTGCATACGACACGTACAGTGTGCCGTATTTACCCCCTAGCCGTTCACATGTTGAAAAGGATATTTCACACCACCTACGTAGATGTCTTTTATTTTTCCTTTTCATCTCCACCGTGCCATGTCATCAGTACTTTCCAGTTTTTATATCTCATATGTTATTTTCATGTATTGTCAATTCTATTGTGTTTTCGTATTGCCATCGGTTTGTGTACTTGTTCTATTCCTGACTGAAAACCAATATTTTTTAGGTTTAGCCGTGATCACTCTTAGCACTGGGAAGACATGGGTATGCTGAGGCCGACCTAGATAGTGGAACTAGTTGTCATTTTCATTAATTGTGAGAACTTTGTATTTTCCTTTAATATAAATCTTGTAAATGTTGTAATATACTTAGAAATGTGAATGAGCAGCAAATATTATATTTTGTGATTTTGAGCATTTATTTCTTGCGGGCTTGACAGCGTTCTACCGCCGACTCTGCGGCGTAGGCTGGCTTGGACACTTCTCGTATCCGAAAAGCGGATGCGGGTCGTGACAAGTTTTTGTGGTGGCCCATGCAGGTCTGTTTTTGCAAAATATTGTGAACTCGTGATGGTACGTTAGTCGTACTATTGCGAGCCTGCGCCCAGGAAATGCTCATTCACAATTAGGGTTAAAATAATTTAGGAGAATAACTAGGACTAGGAGTCCCTTGTTCAAATTGACCGTTGGGTAGTTAAGGTTATTAGATAGGCCATACAATTTAGATAGCTTGCTAGATCCCTATAGGTACACTATTACTTTTGATATGACAATGTGATACAATGTGGATATACTATTCGCTTGGTATGTTAGACTTGCCTAGAATTAAGGCGTAATTTTGATAAACTGTTTAATTTTCTTTTGCTTTATTAGATATAAATCTTATATCATAAATTAGAATTGTCTATTTTAAATTCTCTTTTGCTGTAAGGAGTTAGTTTATAATTTTTGATTCTGTTATTCCTGTATGAATCCTAAGTTAGATTTGATTCAAAGTTTTACCCTCAGCCATTTGAAACATATATGAGATAAATGTTAGGATGTTCTTATTTTTCTTGTAGTCAGTTATTTCCCCGGTCAACCGTTTACTTTAAGGATTGGGACTTACAGCAGGTGTTTACGCTTTCTACCATAGTCAACTAAGTTGAATCCCTAGCAGCTCTTTGACGTCCTTAGGAATATAGTTAGAGTAATTAAATGACTGCGATAACTAGACAGCAGCGCACTGTCGCCAATTATTTGAGAATGGATAGTGTGGGTTCACTGCAGCCAGTACCGCACTGGCGAGGCACAACCCATAAAAATGAAATCATTCCGAAGAATCATAGTCTATGGAACATTGCTAAAACTATGTCCTAGTTGACCTCTTTAGGTCTTAGATACCCTTGTGCCAATGTAGGGTAGAGTACCTGATAGCATATCACACCTGAATCACGGAACCAAGAGTTTGCCACAACCCAGAGTATACGGGCGAGGCATAATTCTCGATAAAATGACTTCAGATATGGTTACAAGTTTAGGATACTATAAAGAATAGAAATGCCCTATATGTCCCATAAGTCCCAAAGCCAATACTAGTAGAAGTTCTGTAGCATGTCTCCCCACCTCGCATTATGTGGTCATTGCGATCTATCGACGAGGTAATTGACTGACACTAATAGGTTTACTTAGAATATAGAATTCCGAAATCCATAACCCATTAGTCGACTAAAGCCTAATGGATAAGAAGATACTAGGATGCCTATATAAACAAGAATACCAGGTAAGACTTTGATTCTCTCAAACTCGAACCAATTGTGCCTCACTTCAAAAATCTCGCATATTTATATTTTGACTCTCTTGACCAATGTTGCTATTACAGCCTAGTTTTTGCAAGCTTACTCTTTTATCTAGCTTGATTCAAGACATATGTTTATTGGGGACGTCCGCTAACATATTGTCTAATCAGAATTATTGTATTACGGTCTGATCAACCATGATGCATTTGGTTCGCTTTTCATCTAATTATCCTACGTGGATTGAGATGTAGATGTCTCTAGGATCTCATCCACGACTGCTTTGACAATTCCTCTTAAATTATACATTCGCCTTTGAATCAGGTAATTATGTTCAGTGACATCTCCCTTGAACTCTATTGTTTTTGTCTTTCACTGATTTGGAAAGACGAAAGCTTATAATTGGTAGAGAGATACAGGGTATCCCCATGGCTATGACGGTTGTATACGCAAGGGTAACTACCGTCGGCCAGCCAGGTGACTAGAACCTTGCCTTAAGTTACTCGTCCTCTCTGCGACACTAAACCTACTATCTTGATCTTCTAGTCATTGGAGTCCGAGAATGATTAGGATCGTTTCCTTGATCGAATGCCAACCTAGGAGACTATCTATCCTTAAGAGATCAAATGTTGTGAGCCTCTAATCAATTGTTTGAAGCTTGGTTTAACTAGAACCCTTGTAACAATAGTCTGGCAGGTTGACACAAATAGAAATTCGTGACTCAGTTGTTAGAAATCTTTTCACATGACGTGTCTTAGAGTTGGTTACCCCGTCGATAACTCATGTATACTGTGGACGAGTAGGTCATTCTATTTTATCGACCATGTGTCATTGCACACGCACTCATTTTCCATTTATTGAGGAACGACCCTTGACTTGACTTATATCTACCGTATTCCGATACGTCATACCTTATCCTTTATTAACAAGATTCGAGGTAAATATCTGGACTTTGGAATCCTTCTAACCTCGTTATTCCTAAAACCATGTCCTAGCTTCTAAGGTGGGTAGACTGTAAGCCTTCTAAAATTTTGGGATATACAAGGATTACCGATTGATCGAAATAATTTCCATTAGGATGATAATTAGTGCCCCGTGCACTCCCACTTTACATTTAGATCATTTTGTGTCCCTGACCGTGCCATTAATATTCGGAGCACGAGACCAACTACTACCTTCCAACAAACTTCATATGCAAGATCTAGACGGGTCCACCTTCATCAAGGTATATCATGTCCCACTCAAACCCGTCCCCTTGTACTCTATTTTTGTGCTACGACTTTCAGGTTAAAAGGACTAGCTATAACCCTTACCATAGTACCTACCCGGTATACTTTCCAACTTCCACCAGAGCCTCACCCTTGGCTCAATT
The DNA here is from genome assembly GCA_029216955.1 of Iris pallida. NCBI lineage: Eukaryota > Viridiplantae > Streptophyta > Magnoliopsida > Asparagales > Iridaceae > Iris > Iris pallida. The sequence goes on from JANAVB010042819.1 coordinate 2,178,580, forward strand.
CGTTCGACCCAATATATGGTTGTGATCTACTCGAAGCCCTTAACGCACATGCCACTAGTGTGCCACCCAATTGAGGCCTCTTGTGCTACTTAAACAT
>JANAVB010042819.1:2183676-2315122 GCA_029216955.1 Iris pallida
ATGTAAACCTGAAACTGAGACACCCTATTGACACTCTAATTCACCTATACACCATGTACATATATGACACCATGTCACACTCTAGCTTGACACTGAACACATTACATGCTCACATGTACACACACATGGGTGAGTCCCTGTCACATGTATCCTAGCTACACACTCACACATTTATATGCTCTACTCTATCTCTCTCTCTCTATATATATGTGGCTAAATGTGTTAATGCGATAAATAGAGATTTCCTATAGTTATACACATATATGGGTATATAGATATGTATATATATGTGGGTACAAAGTTATATAGCCTAGTGTTGAATTCTCTTTTCATGTACACCTCCATGTTCACACACATACATAGCTTACATGTTAGTTCCTTCTCTTTTTATATACATATAATGTTGTAAATGCATAAAAATAATGTGCCCTTGATGTGTGCTTGTGATGGCTTGTATAGCCTTGGATTGGTATGTGTGAATGCTAGCCTAGGCTTGGTTAGGCCTAGTGAGACTTGTTAGACTTGTTGGGGCTAGGACTTGACCTAGTTTGACTAGTGTGGTTGACTGGAGTTGACCAAGTGTTGACTTTAGTCTAGTTTGACCTAGACAGCATACAGACGCATCATAGATTACATTTATCATCTCATGTATACATCTTGACTTGTGTTGCTCTAACTAGGAGTCAGGTACCTCATCTCGGACAGTACATTTACTTCAGACATTCAGATACGAGGCGAGTATATTCTCTGACCGTTTTATACTTGTCTGGATTTATATTCTTGCTCTAGATTACTGTACTTGATGCTGACACGATCATTATCACGGATTGGTACTATACGGATCTTCTTCTGAGATGTTATCTCCTTGTATTCACTAAATATATATTGTGATGTGCGTTTCACTTACATATTATATTTATTGAATACCCATATCCTTGTATACTCCTTGTGCATATTGTACTCTCAGTATCACATGAGTCCCAAGGATAGACCATTGCACAACTATTGTATAACATTGTACATCTATTGTATAATATTGTACATCCATTGTATAACATTGTACAACCATTGTATAATATTGTACATCTATTGTATAATATTATACATCCATTGTATAACATTGTACACTATTGTGCAAGATAACGTAACCGGAGTAGATCCTTGTGTATTGATTTGGGGAGGAGAGTAGAATTGGTTATGTACTCAAATCCTATTGTACAACATTGTATAACTATTGTATATGTCTATTGTACATCCACGTACAACGGAGTTACCATTGCATTTTTCTAGACCGTTTACATAACCATATTGTACTCTAAATCACAGTAGGCTTACAGTTCTTATTTATCATATTTAGATATTTCCTGTTATCAAATCTCTACTATTTTTTTTATACATTCTTCTTACAGCATTTCATGTACCTTACTCTATTGCATGCTTTATATTTCCTAACATGATATGAACTGCGTGAGATGTTTTGTGTTCGCTCCCGTCCTGACTGGACCTGTTGAAAATTTTACCGAGGATGATGAGGAACCTGCACCCCTTACTTGGAGCTTGCCTAGTTGACACTCGCAACCTGGGCCCCTGGGGAGGTTCAGGCAGCTGCTCAGGATGATACCTTGTATAGTGTAGATAGCCTAGACTGTCCTTTCTTTTCATGTTTAGCTGTTGTCTTACTTTCAGAGTTGTATATTTTAGAGATGTTGAGACTTTGTTATTTCTTTCTGCTGTACCTCAGTTGAGGATTTCTTATCTATTTCTATCATGCTACATTCTACCTTAGATTGTGATTGAGTTATACCTCTGTGTTGGCCTCCTTATGGAGAGTATTCATATTATGTTAGTTATAGTTCATGACCTAGAACAGCGTTCTACCGCCGACACTGCGGCGTAGGCTGGGCGTTGTTACGTTCTCGTACCCTCACAGTGGGTGCTGGTCGTGACACAACCTAAAACCCAGCTCAGACCCGAGCTCTACAAATCCCCCCTCCCCGACCTGTGAAACCAGCAGAACCCCCACAGCCGACTATACATATTCGTTTATATAGAGCCGAGAGAAGAAGCATCAAAACACTCAAACCCTAACACGAAACCCTAACTATATACGCGCGCCACCACCACCTCTCCACAGCGCCGCACCCCAGCCACCGCAGCAACGCGGCGAGGCCACCGCCGGTGGCCAGGGCCGCACGCGCGTGCGTCGAAGCAGAGCAGCCGCGACAGCAGGGTACTGAGGGGGTGCCAACTTTGCGACGGCTTTTTATCGCGTACAAGGGATCGTTTTATGAACTGTTTAATCTGGTATACTCACAACCTATACACCTTCTAATACCTTCAATTACTTTCCTTTAGATTGCATTAATCAGTACGAAAAACCCTCTCAAATATCGATAAAAATCTCGTTCTTAACAGTCTGAAACTATTGCATGGACCCTACTTTGGAAGGCGATCAATCGCCGATCCAATGAGTAGTTTAGAAAACTACTTGAACGATTTTAAAGACAACATGACCAGGATCAAAACCCTACTGTTACTTTTAATTTTAGTTATTTGTATAAAAAGATAAATCAGTTTGAAAACCAAGAAAAACCTGGCAAAAATAGTTTGGAAAACTTGAAAAACCATCCACACCACGTGCGTCCCGCCAAACCGGGCGACTTGGTCACGAATCGAAAGCATCGAAAGCTGCGTAATGGTTTCGTGGACGTGTGGGCTTTGACGGAATTCAAATTGGTCGCGTGTGCGCGACGAATTTGATGCGTAGCCGTCGAAATTCACCGTATCGGCCTCTGTGCAAGTTTTCCAATTACTACTTCGTGCACGATCGTCAGAACGAGATAAAACTTGTGCCAACAGGACCGTATCATTTTTCTGGTCCTGTATGCCAAGTTTGGTCCAATTCTGAGACAGTTGAATCGGAACGCCGTTTTGCGGGCCCCACGGTCCGACTCAACAGGCAATTTTGTGCACGGTCCGCCGGAATCCAACTTTGGACATACGGTTGGGTTCGTATCAAAAAATTGGACCGTTTGACATATAGTTTGACGACTTTAGAGACCGTTGGCTCTGGCACGCTTTTTTGTTCAAAGCGAGTCCAACGGCGGACATCGTTTTTGTTTAAAATTACCGTTTTGCCCCTGTGTCCAGAATTGGACTTAAGGACAGGCAATCCTAGCTAATTTGACTATTCTGAGAATGTTGGTACTGTTTATTTCAGCATATGGAGACTTCTGCATGTGTTGACTGATTGTGGCTCATTGAGTGGTATAGTATTATTGGTTTCACCAGCTAAGGACCTCAGGCAAGTGCACTTTCTGATTACTTTCGATTCATAGTAGTCTTTTCATTTTATGTCTATACATATATCTTGCTGCTTGTTGTCACACTCGTCACACGGAGTAGTCGGGAGGGGAAATATCTTAGTGGACATGTGGACTACCCAGAACTATCCCCCGTGTCTTTCGTGAATGATAGCAGCTGCACACGACACGTGCAGTGTGCCGTATTTATCCCCTAGCCGTTCACATGTTGAAAAGGATATTTCACACCACATAGGTAGATGTCTTTTATTTTTTCTTTTCATCACCACCGTGCCATGTCATCAGTACTTTCCAGTTTTTATATCTCATATGTTGTTTTCATGTCTTGTCAATTCTATTGTGTTTTTGTATTACCGTCGGTTTGTGTACTTGTTCCATTTCTGACTGGAAACAACATTTTTCAGGTTTATCCGCGATCACTTTTAGCATTGGAAAGACATGGGTATGCTGAGGCCGACCTGGATAGTGGAACTAGTTATCATTTTCATTAATTGTGAGAACTTTGTATTTTTTTTTAAATATAAATCTTGTAAATATTTTAATAAACTTAGAAATGTGAATGAGCAGCAAATATTATATTTTGTGATTTTGAGCATTTATTTCTGGTGGGCTTGACAGCGTTCTACCGTCGACTCTGCGGCGTAGGCTGGCTTGGACACTTCTCGTATCCGAAAAGCAGATATGGGTCGTGACACCAGTCTTGGTGGAAAACTCTATGCTTTTGTTATAGTAGATGATTTTTCTAGATTTACTTGGGTCTTCTTCCTTTCAAACAAAAGCGATGCGATTTCAGTTTTTAAAATCTTTGCCAAAAAGGTCCAAAACGAAAAAGGCTATATGATTACTCGAATCCGAAGTGATCTTGGAGGCGAATTCAAAAATTCTGATTTTGAAAAGTTTTACGAAATAAATGGTTTTGATCATGAGTTTTCTTGTCCTCGAACTCCTCAACAAAATGGTGTTATGGAGCGAAAGAATAGGACTCTTGGCGATATGGCTAGAGTCATGTTGAATAAATTTTTACTTCCGAAATATTTTTGGGCAGAAGCTGTCAGTACAGCATGCCATATTTTAAATAGGGTGCTTATTCGACCTATTTTGAAGAAAATACCTTACGAGCTTTAGTTTGGTAGGACTCCAAATGTCTCACATTTTAGAGTGTTTGGTTGTCGCTGTTTTATCCTAAACACCAAAGACAACTTAGGCAAATTTGATGCCAAAGCTGACGATGGTATTTTTTTTGGCTATGCTGCCAAGAGTAAGGGATATAGAGTGTTCAACAAACGCTCAATGATTGTAGAAGAATCTACTAATGTGACTTTTGATGAGAAAAATAGTGTATTAGCTATCCCCGACGATGATGTTGAACCACCAACTTCTACGCCGATGACTACCACCCCTGAAACCAATTCTCTGGAGGGCTTACCGAAGAAGTTCGCATTTAAGCCATCACACCCAGAAAACTTGCTAATAGGTGAGGTATCACGCGGAGTAAGTACTCGATCATCTTTAAGAGATTCTATTGCTAGCACTGCTTTCATTTCGTAAATTGAGCCTAAAACTGTTTTAGAAGCTTTTAATGATGAGTTTTGGATTTCAGCTATGCAAGAAGAACTCAACCAATTCGAAAGAAGCCAGGTCTGGGAACTTGTTCCTAAACCAGCCAATCATTCAATTATTGGTACTAAATGGGTTTTTCGTAACAAAGTAAATGAAGATGGTTCAGTCACTCGCAACAAAGCTCGTCTAGTAGCTCAAGGATAAAACCAAGAGGAAGGTATCGACTACGATAAGACCTATGCTCCTGTTGCAAGACTTAAATCCATTCGGATGCTTTGTGCCTTTGCAAATTTTTAGAATTTTAAACTTTTCCAAATGGTTGTCAAAAGTGCCTTTCTGAATGGTTTTATTAAGAAGAAAGTTTTTGTAAAACAACCACCTGGTTTTGAAAATCATAAATTTTCCGACCATGTTTTCAAACTTGAGATAGCGCTATATGGCCTCAACCAAGCCCCCAGAGCTTGGTATGAACGCCTAAGCAATTTTCTACTAGATAAAGGTTTTCCAAAAGGGAAGATTGATACTACACTTTTTATCAAAAGTTTTCAAAACTCCATTCTTTAGTACAAATCTATGTTGATGATATCATATTTGGGTCCACTAATGAAAATCTATGCCAAGATTTCGCTAAGTATATGCAGAACGAATTTGAGATGAGTATGATGGGGGAGCTCACTTACTTCCTTGGATTGCAAGTCAAACAAACTTCGCAAGGAACTTTCATCAACCAGTCAAAATACATAAAGGATATGCTGAAGAAGTTTGATCTTGACAACGACAAACCAATTAGCACTCCTATGGCTACTACGACCAAGCTGGAACCTGATGAAAGCGGCAAACCTGTTGACCAACGTAAGTATCGAAGTATGATTGGTAGTCTACTTTACCTAACTGCTAGTCGTCCCGATATCATGTTTAGTGTTTGTCTGTGTCCTCGCTATCAAGCTAGTCCTATGGAATCACACATGCCCGCCGTTAAGCGTATCTTTGATACCTTAAGGGTACTATTACAGTGGGCTTGTGGTATCCCAAATCCACATCATTTGACCTTATTGGTTATTCGGATGCTGATTTCGCGGGATGCAAAGTCGACCGTAAAAGTACGAGTGGCACGTATCATTTATTAGGCAAGGCTCTAGTCTCATGGTTTAGCAAAAAGTAGAATTCTGTCGCACTATCCACAACAGAAGCTGAGTATATCGCAGCTGGCCGTTGTTGTGCACAAATTCTGTGGATGAAACAAACCCTTGCAGACTACAACCTATCTTTTATGCACATTCCTATATTTGTGATAACACTAGTGCTATCAACCTTACTAAGAACCATATATGTCATGCACGAAACACATTGAAATTGTAATGACCCGCTCCGCCCTAGCGGAACGTCGATTCAAACGGCGAGTGCAACGACTCAAATGAGTCGTCGACTCGAAGAGTTGCGTCGACCCAATGAAGAATCGATGCAAGACTTACATTGGCCCGTCAAGGATGAAGCCAGACTAAGACTTTCAAAGGCGCGCTCGGAGTATCGCACGGCCGATGCGAATATCGCTAAGGTGGGTGGCTCCGATGAACCCGTCTTTGCTTAGCCTAGACGCATAACAATACGGACACTATTGCTAGAATCGCTAGGCGATAACACCGCGCATGCTAATAAATGATTCAACGCACCTAGCTAAGGGAATAATCTCATCTTGTATGTTTGTTTAGAACATGGAAAAGAACTCGAAAAATATAGAAACTCACACACCGCACACCACGCTCGTGCTAAGGCACAAACTTACATTCAAGTTCCTTATGCGTTCAACAATGAAACAATGAATGGTTTACAACAATAAAATGGAAAACTATCGACATAGTCGTTCCGAGTAGAGTATAGCAACATTGGAAGACTTCGGGACTAATGGGTCGCCAAGGCGACTCCCGCATGGGGAGTTGCATAATGTATGAATGAAAGAATGAACGAATAAGTGAATGAACGAATCAACGAATGAATGAATGAATATGTGAATGAATCAATGAACGAACGAACAAGTTAAAGAAAGAAAAGAATGAATGAATAAAAGATAAGAAAGAATGAATAAAAGATAAGAAAGAAAGGAATGGTTAGCGACACGTATGACGAGGACGTGCATCGGGGCTCGCTACCCACGCTGCACGGACGCTGCCGCCAACCTGGTCGATAACGCATTATGGCTAAGGGTTAGCCTATGGCTCAGAGACAGCCGTTAAGTTAAAATGACAAGTCAATACGAAATGGTCGTAGACAATCCACTCGTATACGGGAGGTAGGAGAAATAAGGGTTTCCGCGACATGATCAAAGGGAGGATCGTGGCCGGCCTAGCCAAAATCATGGCTTACGGGCTGCTTGGGTATGGGCTCGGACATTTCAAGTAGACGTAAGTACGGGGTATTTTAAAAGACTATCAAGGTGTACCAGCCATCACGCTATGATAGGTGAGAATACCAAAGGAGAATATGTCCAAATTGACTTGTGATGCCAGCGACCGGTGCATATAGATTAAGTGGGCTTGCTGGTGGCAATCCACGTACAAGTCCTTCCATTGAAACAAAGTAGTCTAAGTTAACTGAACAAAGTACAATCTGAACAGGTATGAATATAACACACCAAATGATCGAGAAGTACTTCGTGCAAATGAGTTAGAAAATACGCCTATGACGCGCTAGAACCTGAGGCAGGGACACGCCCTTGACACTGAATGTTTACGCGAACTACGTTAAGTTGTTACATATGAATTGTTGACTAACTTGGTTTACTTTGGACAGGGAAGGCCGGACGGTAAGTATGGGTAAGTCGTGCATGTATTTCCATGCAACACATTGAATTCGGCAACACGAGATAGGTTATAAAATATGTCATGAAACTGATCCTGTGGCAAATTTAGAAAGACAATGAATGATGGACGGTGCACAAAAGTAAATAGAATGTGTTTGGTAATGATGGCATTGTGGGTGAGCTAGCCTCCCCACCAGTGCATAATAATGTACTGATAACTCCACAGATTGCTTGCAGGATGCATGAGACATCGTCGGGTGCGGAGCTTCCCTCGAATGTGCTAAGGCGCGGAGCTAACTCTGGAGCCTTGGAGCGTTACAAAGGAGCTGGAGCACCATATATAGGACATAATGTATCGGAACATCGCCATGAATCCTTCTATCTTGTAAGCTACTTGGCATGCCTTTTATGTATTCAGAGAGAGAGAGCTTGAGCGATTTGTAATCTCGGCCTAGCGCCGCTTGTAAACTTCTTGAATGTCAATAAAGAGTTTGAATTCGCTTCAATTTGTGTTCATTTACTTTCCGCTGTAAATGGGGACACTCTGTACGACTCTATGGCCTAGCTTAAATCGGCCGTTTCTGGGATTAGCCTTGCACGGGCGCAACCTAGGCCAGTGCGGCATCACGCCTTAGCGAGGACGATCGCTCCTACGGGAGTGGGGCGTGACAGATTGGTATCAAAGCACGGATTTACGTCCTTGGACTTCATTTCGATTCTCTCAGTTTTAAAAGCTCGTTTTGAAACAGAAGAAGTGTACGCTCTCTCTCATTATGCCGTAGGATGTTCCATACAATAAGTCTAATATTTTCAAAAGCTCGTACAAGTACTCGGTTGAATGGGATCGATAGGCGAAGGCCTTTGTGCCAAACTACGACGGACTTGAGTTGGAAGGAACCAATGCTAAAAGTTAGCAAACGCAGTGCATGCTTGAATAACCTTACGCTGACAATAGCAAACGAGTACAAAAGACCGAAGTATAGTTCAAACGGGATGGTCATGCATGCAGCCTTTTGGCTAAGTTCTGCCGAGTATCGCGCACCTAGACTTTTTGGTACGAACGAGTATGTGAGCGTGATCGACTATCGCTCGAACGAGAATAAATGAGACCTAGAATGTATGTAGATAGAGACGCTACTTGACCAACGCTAAAACGAACACGGGAAATGGTTCTTAGACTTTGAGGAACGGGCGAACGCGCGATTGAACATATCGGTTGGGAATCGAATAACCTTTTGAGGATTTGTAGAATGACTTGACCCCGAGTGGTGTATGTAATAGCTTCGAAGAAGGATAAGAGTGAGTGTCGACGACTAGTCGAGTGGCTCGAACCCTGAGTGGTGTATGGACGTCATAGAAATTGTTTGATCGAGACTAAAAGATTTACGGATAGAACGAGTATGTCGGCAAGCGATGATATCGCACAAAGCCTTAGAACGAGTAACGCTTAGTTGGTTGCGACTTGGAGAGTCTCAAACGAGATATTGTTCGGACGAATTATGAATGTGTAGTGCAAGTACAAAACAAGTTGAATAGAGAGTCGGAACGATGAAACGAATGGAGGTCTTGGTCGAGGAAACATAGAAGATCGTGCATGCGATTTTGAATTTAGTCGAAGGGATTGAAACTTGAGTTAAGGTGAAATACCCATAGACGAGATCGAAGATAGCACGATCGAAAGATAGCGTGCATAGAAAATGTTGATTTGGAGATACGAGAATGACTAAGGATTTGGAATGGATGTTGCTCAATGAAGAGTTAGCACGAGACAATGTGAATTGAAAAAATTAAGTTGTACGACTCGAAATTCGTTATAAAAGGAAGATCGTCTGGTTATGTACATCATCGATGGTATTGAGGCGTATCAAAGATCGATGTATGATAACTCGGAGGTACTTCGATTCGATGAATGATGATCGTGTTAGAAGTTATTATTTCAAAGGATGCTATGTTGGAGAATTTGAATAGAAATGAATGTTTGGAATGAAGAAGGGAAGTGACTTGATTGTTCGGTGATAACCACAACGACAACGATCTTGTCTTGCGTGAGCGCAACTCCAGCCTCGTACATACATCACGTCGGATTTGGGACGATCGTTCCACGTGAGCGTTGGCATGGTGATTCATGTCCAGCAGGAATGATCGAACTCAAAATATCATGACATGGCAATTTTGATTGCTACGACTTGTGGTTTAAAGCGAAGACGAATTTAAGGATTGATCGGACTTATGATGGACGACTAAGTAAAGTTGAGAATTGAGTAGACCCAATTTACGTATCAAAAAATGAGTAAGTCTAGACTCAACGCAAGAGTTACATCCCGATGAGGACAATTATTTTGCAAGAATGTTGACATGGTAATTTATGTCCGCCGTGGATGATCAGACTTGCGTGAGATCGGGGCACGACATATTGTAAGGCTAGACGACCTTGTGATCGACTACGTGAATTGGATAGGATGGATAGGTGAATTGTATCAAACATACTTGAAGAGATATACTACGATAATTGCTAGTGTGGACATACGATATTGACATGTCGAGGATTCGGTTGAGGACAACCTATCGTAGGATGACTTCCCTAAACGAGCTCGGACCTTGAGCGAAGAATGTGTTGATTTGAATAGGACGAACGTTGCTTGATGTTTAGAAATTTGAGTAAAGCGAACTTGGGTAGAAAACCCTGTACGAACGAACAAAATGGTTTGACCATAGGATTTGGGGTGAGCGTCGTGCAATGACTTTGCACAATGAACCGAGAACTTGACTTGTACTTATGACCTTGAGAGCTGACCTAGCGGATAGGCGGACGATCCTATGCCGAGTGATTGAACCTGTATGATTGACATTACAGTATCATCTGGACGGACGATAGACTTGGGGCAACAAGACTTAGAGTAGGACGGGGAATTGGGAGTGTGCGTGAACGACGATGAGATTGGCCCCAAATGAAGTGAATGATAGGAATGGATGATATGCAAGTAAAGTTTGGACAGGGAAGGCCGGACGGTAAGTATGGGTAAGTCATGCATGTATTTTCATGCAACACATTAAATTTGGCAACACGAGATAGGTTATGAAATATGCCATAAAATTGATCCTATGGCAAGATTAGAAAGACAATGAAGGATGGACGGTGCACAAAAGTAAATAGAATGTGTTTGGTAATGATGGCATTGTGGGTGAGCTAGCCTCCCCACCAGTGCATAATAATGCACTGATAACTCCACAGATTGCTTGCAGGATGCAGGAGACGTCGTCGGATGCGGAGCTTCCCTCGAACGTGCTAAGGCACGGAGCTAACTCTGGAGCCTTGGAGCGTTACAAAGGAGCTGGAGCACCATATACAGGACATAATGTATCGGAACATCGCCATGAATCTTTCCATCTTGTAAGCCACTTGGCATGCCTTTTATGTATTCAGAGAGAGAGAGCTTGAGCGATTTGTAATCTCGGCCTAGCGTCGCTTGTAAACTTCTTGAATGTCAATAAAGAGTTTGAATTCGCTTCAATTTGTGTTCATTTACTTTCCGCTGTAAATGGGGACACTCTGTACGACTCTATGGCCTAGCTCAAATCGGCCGTTTCTGGGATTAGCCTTGTACGGGCGCAACCTAGGCCAGTGCGGTATCATGCCTTAGCGAAGACGATCGCTCCTACGGGAGTGGGGCGTGACAGATTGGTATCAAAGCACGGATTTACATCCTTGGACTTTATTTCGATTCTTTCAGTTTTGAAAGCTCGTTTTAAAACAGAAGAAGTGTACGCTCTCTCTCATTGTGCCGTGGGATGTTCCGTACAATAAGTCTAATATTTTCAAAAGCTCGTACGAGTACTCGGTTGAATGGGATCGATAGGCGAAGGCCTTTGTGCCAAACTGCGACAGACTTGAGTTGGAAGGAACCAATGCTAAAAGTTAGCAAACGCAGTACATGCTTGAATAACCTTACGCTGACAATAGCAAACGGGTACAAAAGATCGAAGTATAGTTCAAATGGGATGGTCATGCACGCAGCCTTTTGGCTAAGTTGTGCCAAGTATCGCGCACCTAGACTTTTTGGTGCGAACGAGTATGCGAGCGAGATCGACTATCGCTCGAACGAGAATAAATAAGACCTAGAATGTATGTAGATAGAGACGCTACTTGACCAACGCTAAAACGAACACGGGAAATGGTTCTTAGACTTTGAGGAACGGGCGAACGCACGATTGACCATATCGGTTGGGAATCGAATAACCTTTTGAGGATTTGTAGAATGACTTAACCCCGAGTGGTGTATATAATAGCTTCGAAGAAGGATAAGAGTGAGTGTCGACGACTAGTCGAGTGGCTCGAACCCTGAGTGGTGTATAGACGTCATAGAAATTGTTTGAGCGAGACTAAAGGATTTACGGATAGAACGAGTATGTCGGCAAGCGATGATATCGCACAAAGCCTTAGAACAAGTAACGCTTAGTTGGTTGCGACTTGGAGAGTCTCAAACAAGATATTGTTCGGACGAATTATGAATGTGTAGTACAAGTACAAAACAAGTTGAATAGAGAGTCGGAACGATGAAACAAATGGAGGTCTTGGTCGAGGAAACATAGAAGATCGTGCATGCGATTTTGAATTTAGTTGAAGAGATTTAAACTTGAGTTAAGGTGAAATACCCATGGACGAGATCGAAGATAGCACGATCGAAAGATAGCGTGCATAGAAAATGTTGATTTGGAGATACGAGAATGACTAAGGATTTGGAATGGATGTTGCTCAATGAAGAGTTAGCACGAGACAATGTGAATTGAGGAATTAAGTTGCACGACTCGAAATTCGTTGTAAAAGGAAGATCGTCAGGTTATGTACATCATCGATGGTATTGAGGCGTATCAAAGATCGATGTATGATAACTCGGGGGTACTCCGATTCGATGAATGATGATCGTGTTAGAAGTTATTATTTCAAAGGATGCTATGTTGGAGAATTTGAATAGAAATGAATGTTTGGAATGAAGAAGGAAAGTGACTTGATTGTTCGGTGATAACCACAACGACAACGATCTTGTCTTGTGCGAACGCAACTCCAGCCTCGCACATACGTCACGTCGAATTTGGGACGATCGTTTTGCGTGAGCGTTGGCATGGTGATTCATGTCCAGCAGGAATGATCGAACTCGAAATATCATGACATGGCAATTTTGATTGCTACGACTTGTGGTTTGAAGCGAAGATGAATTTAAAGATTGATCGGACTTATGATGGACGACTAAGTAAAGTTAAGAATTGAGTAGACCCATTTTGCGTATCAAAAAATGAGTAAGTCTAGACTCAACACAAGAGTTACATCCCGATGAGGACAATTATTCCCCGAGAATGTTGACATGGTGATTCATGTCCACCATGGATGATCAGACTTGCGTGAGATCGGGACACGACATATTGTAAGGCTAGACGACCTTGTGATCGACTACGTAAATTGGATAGGATGGATAGGTGAATTGTATCAAACATACTTGAAGAGATATACTACGATAATTGCTAGTGGGGATATACGATATTGACATGTCGAGAATTCGGTTGAGGACAACCTATCGTAGGATAACTTTCCTAAACGAGCTCGGACCTGGAGCGAAGAATGTGTTGATTTGAATAGGACGAACGTTGCTTGATGTTTAGAAATTTGAGTAAAGCAAACTTGGGTAGAAAACCCTGTACGAACGAACAAAATGGTTTGACCGTAGGATTTGGGGCGAGCGTCGTGCAATGACTTTGCACAATGAACCGATAACTTGACTTGTACTTATGACCTTGAGAGCTGACCTAGCGGATAGGTGGACGACCCTATGACGAGTGATTGAACCTGTGTGATTGATATTACAGTATCGTCTGGATGGACGATAGACTTGGGGCAACAAGACATAGAGTAGGACGGGGAATTGGGAGTGTGCGTGAACGACGACGAGATTGGCTCCAAACGAAGTGAATGATTGGAATGGATGATATGCAAGTAAAGTTTGGATAACAAATTGAATCATTAATAGGAAGACGTACTCGATGATAGTACAATACTTGGTCTTGGATCGAACGGGAAGTACTTAGACTTGGTCGACTCCGCTAAGAAGAAATCGTATTGATTTTGTTGACAAGAGCGCTTGATAAGCGAATCGAATCATCTCGAGGACCGAGATAAATGATCGACAAATCGAAACTATCACGAGTAGCTTGTCCGACTTTGCTAATCGCTAAGCTTGGTTGAAATGTATGTATTCGAGGGACGCCTTGAAGATGTGCACTATCCAAACTCAGCGATATGATAAACTCGAATGCAGCTGCAAGTCGGTGTTGAGATGCACATAAACGAATGAGTGAGTTTGCCTCAGCCTACGACTCTCGTGTTTGATGAATGACAACGTACCTCGTGCGACCATTACAGTCCCATGACACAACAAAATAGCAACCAAGTCGAAGAAACACGACGATTGAATAAGTACCATTAACTCTTGAATAAGTAATAAATCCATTCGATAGAAATTGTCTAAGATACGTACACGACATGAGTTAAGGAACGGTAGGACGGCCTGCACTCAGAAAGTCTCGAGGACGAGACTTGTTTTGAGTTGTATATTATGTTATGACCCGCTCCGCCCTAGCGGAATGCCGATTCAAACGGCGAGTGCAACGACTCAGATGAGCCATTGACTCGAAGAGTTGCGTCGACCCGATAAAGAATCGATGCAAGACTTACATTGGCCCGTCAAGGATGAAGCCAGACTTAGACTTTCAAAGGCGCACTCGGAGTTTCGCTCGGCCGATACGAACATCGCTAAGGTGGGTGGCTCCGATGAACCCGTCTTTGCTTAGCCTAGACGCATAACAATACGAACACTATTTCTAGAATCGCTAGGCGATAACACCGCGCATGCTAATAAATGACGCACCTAGCTAAGGGAATAATCCCATCTTGTATGCTTGTTTAGAACATGGAAAAGAACTCAAAAAATATAGGAACTCTCGTACCGTACTCCACGTTTGTGCTAAGGCACAAACTTACATTCAAGTTCCTTATGCGTTCAACAATAAATAGTTTACAACAATGAAACGAAATACTATCAACATAGTTGTTCCGAGTAGAGTATAGCAACATTAGAAGACTTCGGGACCGATGGATCACCAAGGCGACTCCCGCACGGGAAGTTGCATAATGTATGAATGAAAGAATGAACGAATAAGTGAATAAACGAATCAACGAATGAATGAATGAATGAATGAATATGTGAATGAATAAATGAACAAACGAACAAGTGAAAGAAAGAAAAGAATGAATAAATAAAAGATAAGAAAGAAAGGAATGGTTAGCGACAGGTATGACGGGGACATGCATCAGGGCTCGCTACCCGCGCTGCACGGACGCCACCGTCAACCTGGTCGATAACGCATTATGGCTAAGGGTTAGCCTATGGATCAGAGATAGCCGTTAAGTTAAAATGACAAGTCAATACGAAATGGTCGTAGACAATCCACTCGTATACGGAAGGTAGAAGAAATAAAGGATTCCGCGGCACGATCAAAGGGAGGATCGTGGCCGGCCTAGGCGGAATCATGGCTTACGGGCTGCTTGGGTGTAGGCTCGGACATTCCAAGTAAACGTAAATGCGGGGTATTTCAAAAGACTATCAAGGTGTACCAGCCATCACGCTATGATAGGTGAGAATACCAAAGGAGAATATGTCCAAATTGGCTTGTGATGCCAGCGACCGGTGCATATAGATTAAGTGGGCTTACTGGTGGCAATCCACGTGCAAGTCCTTGCATTGAAACAAAGTAGTCTAAGTTAACTGAACAAAGTTCCTTCTGAACAGGCTTGAATATAACACACCAAATGATCGAGAGTACTTCGTGCAAATGAGTTAGAAAATACGCCTATGACGTGCTAGAACCTGAGGCAGGGACACGCCCTTGACACTGAATGTTTACGCGAACTACGTTAAGTTGTTACATATGAATTGTTGACTAACTTGGTTTACTTTGGACAGGAAAGGCCGGACGGTAAGTATGGGTAAGTCATGCATGTATTTCTATACAACACATTGAATTCGACAACACGAGATAGGTTATGAAATATGCCTTAAAACTGATCCTAAGGCAAGATTAGAAAGACAATGAATGATGGACGGTACACAAAAGTAAATAGAACGTGTTTGGTAATGATGGCATTGTGGGTGAGCTAGCCTCCCCATCAGTGCATAACAATGTACTGATAACTCCACAGATTGCTTGCAGGATGCAGGAGACGTCGTCGGGTGCAGAGCTTCCCTCGAACGTGCTAAGGCGCGGAGCTAACTCTAGAGCCTTGGAGTGTTGCAAAGGAGCTGGAGCACCATATACAGGACATAATGTATCGGAACATCGCCATGAATCCTTTCATCTTGTAAGCCACTTAGTACGCCTTTTATGTTTTCAGAGAGAAAGAGCTTGAGCGATTTGTAATCTCGGCCTAGCGTCGCTTGTAAACTTTTTGAATGTCAATATAGAGTTTGAATTAGCTTCAATTTGTGTTCATTTACTTTCCGCTGTAAATGGGGACACTCTGTGCAACTCTGTGGCCTAGCTCAAATCGGTCGTTTTTGGGATTTGCCTTGTACGGGCGTAACCTAGGTCCGTGCGACATCACGCCTTAGCGAGGACGATCGCTCCTACGTGAGCGGGGCATGACAGAAATTTGTCACCACTTTTTTCGTGATCATCAACAGAATGGCACTATAAATTTAGAATTTATTGACACTGATCATCAGCTGACAGATTTCTTTACAAAACTACTATCCGAAGAGTGATTCAACTTTCTTTGTCGAGAATTAGGAATTTTGGATGAAGCGATTATTCATTAAATTGGCCTGCGTAAATATCGATTATGTCACGATTCTTTATGATGACTGTGCTACGGGTACAAGCCGAAAGGGTCCTTCTGACAACAAGACGTAAAAGCCTAAGCGACACGGTACACTAGTCTTCAGACTGCCGCTAGCTGGGATCCGGTCCCTGCAGCTACCCCATGGCAGTTTCACCATACTGATTTGTGTCATAAATCATTGTTTATTATACGGTTCAATTTCATTTATAACTTAACACATTTAAATTTTTTAACTTCATTTCGTTTACTCTATTCGATTTCCATTTGCAAATTTTCTACTTGGCCATTTACTTTTGAATTTCTTATATTTTTTATCCCTCATATTCATTCTTTTAAACTTGGCATTGGTTTCAAACTATTTTTTAAACAGATTTCAGTTCTGGTCCCAGAACCCAGAACTCGGGCCGAACTCTGCCTCACACAGAGTTCGGGCCGAATTTGGTCTGGCTGTTCCAGAACTTCCAGTTACTCTCAGCCATTCATCCGTTTTGATCCTATGGTCCAGGATCCACCTGACCATTCGAACCCCCTTTCTTAAATTCGGGTTTTCCCTCTCTCTCTTCTCCATTGCCTCCTACAAAACTTTTCAAACTCCTTCCTCTTCAAACCCTAACCCTAGAAGTCTCTATCTAGTGTGGATTTCTTCTCCAAACTCAAAGAGAACAACTCTTGCATCATTCTCTTCCATATTTCACAATTCTCTTGAGGTATAATTTCTTCCTTTTCTCCATCTCAATTTCAAATTTTTTTCATTGTTCAATGGCACCTAGGTTGTTTAATAGGGAAAAAAGGGATCAAACCGAGGGTGCTTCCTCATCGAACCCTCCTCATCGTGATGATCAACCTATTCATCCTCTTTTCAATCCACCACGACCCAATGACCCCAACACATTCGATGATCGAATTTTTGTGTCATTGGACGCCTCAAATGAATGGTTCAATAATTTTCGATCACGGCCCATGTGCGCGGGTCATCCTATCAACTTTTCTATTTTTTTCGTTATGACTCACTATTTTACGATCTTTGTTTTGATGAGTTGGTGTCTACAACTTCACTTATTTACTTGAATGCAATTCAAATATTTTATTGCAATCTTACATTTGATGACACACGATTATATTCTTGTGTTGCTGAAATTGACATCTCGTTCGATGATTTTGAACTTGCAGAATATCTCGAGATTCCGGAACCTAACTCGTGGGAGAAACTTGTCGATGCACGCAAGTTTCAATTTCCTGATGGGTCATCCCTTGAGAGTTTTAAGGACGATTTGTGTACCCCAAACACACGTCCACGCAAGTTACTTGCAAAATTCCTTAACCCTTATTTCTACGAGCTTCATCATATTGTCTTCTCCACGATCTTGCCCAAAGCAGGATCGACTGATGAAGTATCGTATTTTAAGATTTTTGCTTTGTATCACCTTCGCTTCCATGTCTCGTTCAACTTTCTACGTACTATAATGGACTGGATGATCAATGCAAGGAAGTGGCTATGATATTTGGTGTATGCTCTCTATTTGCCTATGGTTTTTCGTGCATTTCATGTCCCTCTCGATGAGTGCCAATTCCATCCAACCCCTGCCATCCTTTCTAAGGAAAGGCGGCTTCAGGCAGCTTTAGGATCTCCTGCTGAGTCCGAGCATTCCAGTTCTGATGCTCAGGCTGATGCACCTGCTCTTGGGCAACCTACGCCCGCACCTCTTGCTACTCTCGAGTCTATCCAAACCATGCTTCGCGATCATTTCATGTTGGAGGACGACCGCTGGACCCAGCTCGACTATCGTACCACCTTGCAGATGAGTGCCATCAGCAACTCATTGCATAACATCTGGTACACTATGTATCGGCATCCTTCTATGCCACTTCTGTCACTCCCCGTTCCCAGTATACGTATTTTAATACATATACTGATTAAATATATTTATTTAATATTTATCATGTGTTGTTTCGTATTTAAATCTCTTTAAATTCATGATAATTAAATTCCTGCCATTAATTCTGTATTTTACTTTCTGCTTTTATTTCTCTGCTTTAGCTAGACTTGGGTTCGGTTTGGTTTGGTTTAGTTAGTTGGTTCATCATGAACCGAACATCCCCACCTACCATCACCTTTTCATTTAAAGCCAACCCCCCATTTCTCTCTCTCCATTATTTTTCCTTCACCATTACTCTTCTTCTTCTTTCTCATTACTCTCTCTACCTACCAAACCCATAGGCAAGTATATCTTGCTTCTTCTTGAGGACCCATTTTTATGGTTCCATTCTCTTCCCCTTGTGATTCTAAGAGAGTTTAGAACTTGGCATTTTTCGTTTTGAAGTTTTATTCATAGTAGATCTAGAAATTAGTTATTTTCGGATTTTGGTGGTTTTGATCTATCAAACTTCTTTGTTTTCAAGTTGTGATGGTTCCATGTTGTACAGAATTTTATTCTACCCAATTTTGACCTTTACAAAGTTGGATTTGGACTTATTTTGACCAAGTTATGGACTTTGAAGCTTTGGGTTCAAACCATGGAGTTCTTGCTGTTTGGAGAAGACAGTGAGCAGTGTACGCGAGCTTTTTAGCTAGCGCCACTTATCTGCGCGCGCTCTTTAGCACAGCGCAGTCTGCCTCATACGCTGCCTTTTAGAAGCGTATGGTCTTGTATATGCTACCTTAGTAAGGAGTCGTATGGAGTTCATACGCTGCCTTTTGGAAGCGTATGACTTGCGTACGCTGGCTTGGATAGTAAGGAGTCGTATGGAGTTCATACGCTGCCTTTTGGAAGCGTATGACTTGTGTACGCTGGCTTGGATAGTAAGGAGTCGTATGGAGTTCATACGCTGCCTTTTGGAAGCGTATGACTTGCGTACGCTAGCTTGGATAGTAAGGAGTCGTATGGAGTTCATACGCTGCCTTTTGGAAGCGTATGACTTGCGTACGCTGGCTTGGATAGTGAGGAGTCGTATGTAATCCATACGCTGCCTTGAAGAGGAGTCGTATGGAGTCCATACGCTAGCTTGACTTGAGCGTAGCTTGACCTGAGCGTACGCTGGCTTGTGCGTAGCTTAACTTGAGCGTAGCTTGACCTGAGCGTACGCTGACATGAGCGTAGGCTGACATGAGAGTAGCCTGCTTACCCTGGATCTTCTATAGCCCTGTATATTGATATCTTATTAGATATTTAACGTCCATTTTATATCCTTACGCCTTTTTGCATAAACTTGATATTAATCATGATATGTTGATATTTCTGTTAAATATAGATTGTTACGTGGGATGTACCATGTGTCGTGAATTGAGTTACAGATACCCCGATTGACTGGAATTAAATCTTGAGAGTTGTAGACTCGACCCCACTGAATACTAGTTGACTTTCATGCCTTGTCACCATTGATAATGATTGTGACCGTGACTAATAATTGATCGTGCGTTCCTAGTTGGAACTAAGAGACTGGCTAGTCGTCTTTTGAATTGAATGAATGAGACACGTTCATATTTATTATGAACTATTGAAATCGACTGGCTAATCCTAAATATTGGCATACAGGCACATGCAGGCTTCAATTCATTTATTATTTATTTATCTTACCAAAGAAGCATGTGTACTTTATGGTCAAGGCATGATTATTCCGTGGTTAGTTTTGATTGCTGCATTACGCTATGTAAGACCTACAACCTGACCGTACTGGTATCATTGTAGAGTTGCGCATATCGTACCCCGTACGAAAGTACTCATTCTGAATGACCATGATCCACGGCATGGTACTTCACTCAACGTAGAGACTATTAAGTTAAATAAAATAATGATTGCATGGAGAGAATAGATTCTCGAGTTCTTACATGGCAGCCCTTTTGGGACTATTAAGTGCCCGACAGGCCGGCTGGTTCCCACAGATACTGCAAACCTGCCACACGGGCAGGAAGCGGTATCTGCTTATATTATATTGAATATTATATATTGATGACGGGCGTCCCGCTGGGACTCGTCTAATTCATGATTGGCGCAATTGATTGACTGGATAGACTAGCCTTGCTTGCGCATAGTAAGAACTGAGAAATCCTTATTGCATAAAGCCAGGATAACTTGGGACTCACAATAGCAAGCCGTAGTAGTTGCCTGGCCGTTTAAATTGATTTGTTTGTGTACTGTACCTACTCTGTTACCTAACTGAGATGATCAGAATGTCAGGACATGACGGGCCAACTTCTGTCCTTGTTTGGTTGGGAGGTTGGTTCGAAGTATCGTGATATTGTGTGAGTCCTAGTAGATAGCAGAGATATATTATCATATTCTCTTATTACTGGCTTCATTCCTCATATCGTGCTCCCTTGCGGTACTTGCTATTGGAGGTCTAACCTCTCTGGTTTTGCATGGCCAGATTTAGAGCCAGTCCCCGAGGATCCAGCTTACTTCTACCTCCAAGATGGTCAACACTAGAAGGATGATCGCAGGAGGACTCGAGTGGGTTTCTTACCTCCCCGCCCGTTTTGTTATCTACTTTATACTTTGTCGTTTGGCACCGACATGTTGGTCGGATTGTCTTGCACTTACTTTTACATAATTGTAAATAAAGTCAGACTGCAGCTGATAGTAATTGTGTATATGTTATTATACCATCTGGCTATGTTTTGTAAAGCCAGATCTCAAGAACATTTTGACTAAGCGTTTGGGACGCCTTACTGCTTTATCTTATATGTTCTCTATTTCTGTTTCTTGTTTGAATGATTGAGACAATAGATGTGAAGTGACCATAGCAAGACTTTCATGTAGTATGCACCCCCTTGTCTTTTAGACAGCATTGATCGTATTATACGGTATTCATCTACCCGTAATACGTAGCTGGCTGAGTCATTCCCCCGCTCTCCAGTATTCTGGTTCTGGGGCGTGACAAGGTTTTAGTGGTGGCCCATGCAGGTCTGATTTCAGACTTGTGGGGTATTTTTATAGGATGTCTCAATCACACATATTTCCCCTTGATCTCATGATTTGTTACTCTCAACTCTAGCTTGACATTCCAATATCCTTTGACTTCATTGATCCTTCATGTCCGGTCGTTTGATTGTTCTCTTGTCCCTTTTCTTAGGGGCACCTCGTCCGCACCTGTCAGAGCTGGACAGCAACAACATGGACAGCAACAACATGGACAGCAACATGGACAACCTGACCATGGTGGTCAGCAACAAGAGCCGGTACTAACTCAAGAGGCTACCCAAGAAGAAGTGATAGTGGAAGCAGCAGCTGGATCGCAGTATCCAGATGTTCCACCACCACCAACAGTTCCACCTACCCCTGTGGAAGTAGATACACCAGCCCTTCTGGAGATCATGAGAGGGATGATGGCCACTCAGCAACACCAGATGTTAGCCCAGCAGCGTATGCACGCTCAGTTGCAAGAGCAGAACGTACTACTCAACCAAGGGTTGCAGACAGCTTTGGAAAGAGGGGCAAGACCGGATTCTGGAGCATCGACCAGATTTTGCAAGTTCAACCCTTGCCGTTTTGAAGGAACGGAGGATGCCATCTCAGCAGATGCATGGCTTAAGGATATTGAGGCTATCTTGACGGCGGCTAAGGTGCCGACAGAAGAACGTGTGGATCAGGTGAAGTTGTTACTTCAGGATCTCGCACGTGATTGGTGGGAATCAGAGGAAGTAGGTATCAGACGTCCCGTTGCTTGGGACTATTTCACAGCAAGATTCAAGACGAAGTACTATGGAGTTGTGGCGCAGTTTGAGCTACAACAGAAGTTTATCAACCTCAAACAGGCCGGCAAGACGGTAGATGCTTATGCAGCGGAGTTCTGCAGATTGAGTAGGTTTGCCCCAGAGATGGTAGCAACGGAGCGCCAGAGGGCTATGAGGTTTCAGCAAGGGTTTCATCTTGAGCTCTTACAATTGATAGAGGGGCACAATTACCAGACTTTTGATGAGATATTGACGGCAACCCGAAGGCATGAGATCACCATTCAGAGGATCACAGTAAGGACTGGAGGTCAGAAGAGATCTCACAGTCATATTGAAGGAGGAGGGGGAGCAGCGCCCCGAACAACAGCACCATCCCTTGGCATTCGCATTCACGATGTGGCAATGCGAGGGCCAGCACCACCACCCAGGCAGCAGCAGCAACAGAAGAAGAACCAGCAACCCCCAGCGGGCTGTACTTATTATGGGAAGATGGGGCACACTAGAGATGTGTGTCGGGCATTAAACGGACTGTGTTTGATATGTGGAAATCCAGATCATCGGGTTACCACTTGTCCCATGAATTTGAGGTCAGGAGGACCAGGGCAACAGTTTTATGCTCTGCCAGCACCAGGGGCAGGACAGTATCGAGGGCCAGCGGTAGCAGTGAGACCATTGGCCCAGCGTCCGTTAATACCGCAGGCTCAGATGTTTCGGCAGCAGGGACTGCCGATGCAGCAACACCAGCATAGACCACCCAGCATCATCAAGGAAGGGGCCAACAGCAGCACCAGGCTAGGCCACAGCATAGGAACCAGCAAGGAGGTCGAGGGCAGGCATTCACACTGTCCTTGGAGGAGGCATTAGCATCGGGAGATGTTGTGGTAGGTAGCATTCTCATTGTCTCATATCCCGCAGTAGCATTGTTTGATTCGGGAGCATCACACTCATTTATATCTGCACAATTTGCGACACGGCTAGGAATGGAGTTCGAGGCATTGCCAGGGAGGTTGAATATACTCACTGGCAACGGGCTCGTAGGAGTTAGTAAAGTTGTTCTAACATGTAGTATTGTAGTTTGCGGGCATTCCTTACCCGCCCAGTTGATAGAATTTTCTGTTGGAAATTTCGACGTTATCTTAGGCATGGACTGGCTGAAAGACAGTCATGCGACAATAGATTGTCGTAGTGGGAGTGTATCTTTTGATATTCCAGGCATGAAGAGGTTCACCTTAGTCAGGTCAGAGGCAACTCAGCAAGAGCAGGGAGTAGTAACAGCAATGGAAGAAGTTCAAGTTCCGAAGGTAGTTGAAAAATTTCTAGACGTATTTCCCGAAGAACTTCCAGGTCTACCACCGGTTAGAGATATTGAGTTCAGCATAGAATTGGCACCTGAAACTAAACCAATATCAGATCGAGTTTACAGAATGGCAGATTCGGAACAGGCCAAGGTGTATCAGCACATAAAGGAATTGAAGGAGAAGAAGTTCATCTAGGCTAGCATATCACCATGGGCAGCACCAGTGGTACTTGTGGGGAAGAAAGATGGATCATCCAGATTATGCATCGATTACAGGAAGCTTAACGCGGCAACAGTGAAGAACAAGTACCCACTACCAAGGATCGACGACTTGTTTGATCAGTTGAGTAGGTCTAGAGTTTTTTCCAAGATAGATCTTCGTTCAGGGTACCATCAAGTGAAGGGTCGAAAGGAAGACATTCCCAAGACAGCATTCAGGTCGAAGTATGGACATTATGAATTCTTAGTAATGCCGTTTGGTTTGACCAATGCTCCAGCTATATTCATGGATTTGATGAACCGCATCTTTATGCCATATTTAGATCAGTTTGTCGTGGTGTTTCTCGACGACATTCTTGTGTACTCTGCTAGTGAAGAGGAGCATGAAGACCACCTCAGGAAAGTGTTACAGGTTCTGAGAGAGAACCAGTTGTATGCCAAGCTCAGCAAGTGTGAGTTTTGGTCGGATCATATTTCATTTTTGGGTCATATCATATCAAGAGCTGGAGTAGCAGTAGATCCCAAGAAGGTAGAAGCAGTAGAGAGTTGGCCAGTACCCAAGACCGTAGCTGATATACGGAGTTTCTTGGAATTGGCAGGATATTACAGAAGGTTTGTATCAGACTTTGCGAGGCTTTCAGCACCCATGACCCGCTTGACACGAAAGGATGTACCATTCGTCTGGTCGGCAGAATGCCAGGCATCATTTGAGAATCTGAAGCAGAAGTTGATATCAGCACCTATCCTTACATTGCCAGTTGGGCCCGGAGGTTTTACTGTATATTATGATGCGTCAGGTAAAGGACTTGGATGTGTCCTTATGCAACATGGGAAGATGATAGCATATACATCTAGGCAGCTTCGAGACCACGAGAAGAATTACCCAACTCATGATTTGGAGTTGGCGGCAGTAGTATTTGCTTTGAAGCTATGGAGGCATTATTTATATGGTGACCGAGTGGACATGTACACAGACCATAAAAGTCTGAAGTACATCTTTACTCAGAAGGAGCTGAACATGAGGCAGAGAAGATGGTTAGAGCTGATCAAGGATTATGACGTGGAGCTTCAGTATCATCCAGGCAAGGCTAATGTGGTAACAGACGCTCTTAGCAGAAGAGGCGGCGCGTTTATGTTGACAACGCAGAAGCACATCTTAGAAGACCTTCAGGAGATGGGTATCGAAGTTATACTTCCTAGTGATGTAGGAATTCTGGCGAGTCTACAAGTTCAATCCGACTTGGTGGACAGGATCAAGGCAGCTCAGGCACAGGACCAAAGGATTCAGAAGCTTAGGGCAGAATGTGAGTCAGGGCTCAGAAAAGAGATGCAAATCCACGAAGATGGTACGCTTAGGTTTGGATTGCGCCTATGTGTACCTAGTAGAGATATCAGACAGGAAGTTATGACAGAAGCTCACAGTTCTCAGTATTCTATACATCCTGGAGGGACCACGATGTACCAAGATATCAAGCAGCACTTCTGGTGGAACGGGATGAAGAGGGATATAGCTAGGTTTGTTTCCCGTTGCTTGATATGTCAGCAAGTAAAGGCAGAACAGCAGAGGCCAGCTGGATTATTACAACCACTTCCTATCCCGGAATGGAAGTGGGAACACATCACAATGGACTTTGTGACCGGTCCAAGATAACCAAGTGGTAAAGATGCTATTTGGGTGATAGTAGATCGGCTTACAAAGGTAGCACACTTTCTTCCTTTCAGAGTAGGACAATCTACAGAAAAGTTGGCAGAATTATACATGCAGCAGATAGTCAGGCAGCATGGAGTCCCTGTCAGTATTGTGTCAGACCGAGATACCCGTTTTACATCATATTTTTGGAAAAGCTTACATCATAGTCTGGGCACCAAGTTAAGATTTAGCACGGCCTACCATCTACAGACGGACGGGCAATCAGAAAGGACAATTCAGACTTTGGAAGATATGTTGCGAGCTTGTACCCTAGATTTTGGAGGATCTTGGAAAAGCCACCTGCACTTAGTTGAGTTTTCATACAACAACAGTTATCAAGCCAGTATCCAGATGGTGCCATTTGAAGCACTATATGGTAAGAAGTGTAGGTCGCCACTAGCATGGGATGATATCGGAGAGAGAAAGATGTTAGGCCCAAAAATGATTGTTCAGACAGTTGAATTGGTTAAAGGAATTAGAGAGCGACTTCGAGTTGCGCAGGATCGATATCGTCATTGGGCGGACCAGCATCGTAGGCCGCTAGAGTTTTCTGTTGGGGACCACGTGTTCCTACGGATCTCACCTACCCATGGGGTCATTAGATTTGGCGTTCGCGGGAAGTTGAGTCCGCGGTACGTGGGCCCATTTATTATCCTTGATAGGGTGGGCGATGTTGCTTATCGTTTATCCCTTCCACCTTCGTTACGAGAGGTGCATGACGTATTTCATGTATCTCAGTTACGAAGGTATGTATCGGACCCAAGCCATATCCTTGATTATTCTGAGTTGGTTGTTGGTACCAACTTGTCTTACGAGGAGCAGCCTATTTCCATCTTGGATCGAAGAGAGAAGATACTCAAGAACCGAACAATTAGTCTTGTCCGGGTTGCTTGGGGTCATCACTCATTAGGAGAGTCAACGTGGGAACGTGAGGATGATATCCGATCACGGTATCCACATCTGTTTGACTCACAAGGTATATTTCTTCCCGTGTACCTTGATTGTCTTAACTCCGCATGCTAGTCGCCCTATGAGTAGAATTACTTGATATCGTAGATTGTTAAATATAGATATGTTACTTGCTATGGACATTGTAAAATGATTGCTTGCTTAAATTGCTTGTACTAGTTTGGCCTTGATAATCCTATCCTGCTTGGATTTGAAATTTTGAGGACGAAATTTTTCTAAGGAGGGTAGAGATGTCACTCCCCGTTCCCAGTATACATATTTTAATATATGTACTGATTAAATGTATTTATTTAATATTTATCATGTGTTGTTTCGTATTTAAATCTCTTTAAATTCATGATAATTAAATTCCTGCCATTAATTCTGTATTTTACTTTCTGCTTTTATTTCTCTGCTTTAGCTAGACTTGGGTTCGGTTTGGTTTGGTTTAGTTAGTTGGTTCATCATGAACCGAACACCCCCACCTACCACCACCTTTTCATTTAAAGCCAACCCCCCCCCCCCCCCTTCTCTCTCTCCATTATTTTTCCTTCACCATTACTCTTCTTCTTCTTTCTCATTACGCTCTCCACCTACCAAACCCATAGGCAAGTACATCTTGCTTCTTCTTGAGGACCCATTTTTATGGTTCCATTCTCTTCCCCTTGTGATTCTAAGAGAGTTTAGAACTTGGCATTTTTCGTTTTGAAGTTTTATTCATAGTAGATCTAGAAATTAGTTATTTTCGGATTTTGGTGGTTTTGATCTATCAAACTTCTTTGTTTTTAAGTTGTGATGGTTCCATGTTGTAGAGAATTTTATTCTACCCAATTTTGACCTTTGCAAAGTTGGATTTGGACTTATTTTGACCAAGTTATGGACTTTGAAGCTTTGGGTTCAAACCATGGAGTTCTTGCTGTTTGGAGAAGACAGTGAGCAGTGTACGCGAGCTTTTTAGCTAGCGCCACTTATCTGCGCGCGCTCTTTAGCACAGCGCAGTCTGCCTCATACGCTGCCTTTTAGAAGCGTATTGTCTTGTATACGCTACCTTAGTAAGGAGTCGTATGGAGTTCATACGCTGCCTTTTGGAAGCGTATGACTTGTGTACGCTGGCTTGGATAGTAAGGAGTCGTATGGAGTTCATACGCTGCCTTTTGGAAGCGTATGACTTGCGTACGCTGGCTTGGATAGTAAGGAGTCGTATGGAGTTCATACGCTGCCTTTTGGAAGCGTATGACTTGCGTACGCTGGCTTGGATAATGAGGAGTCGTATGGAGTCCATACGCTGCCTTGAAGAGGAGTCGTATGGAGTCCATACGCTAGCTTGACTTGCGCGTAGCTTGACCTGAGCGTACGTTGGCTTGAGCGTAGCTTGACTTGAGCGTAGCTTGACCTGAGCGTACGCTGACATGAGCGTAGGATGACATGAAAGTAGCCTGCTTACCCTGGATCTTCTATAGCCCTGTATATTGATATCTTATTAGATATTTAACGTCCATTTTATATCCTTACGCCTTTTTGCATAAACTTGATATTAATCATGATATGTTGATATTTCTGTTAAATATAGATTGTTACGTAGGATGCACCATATGTCGTGAATTGAGTTACAGATACCCCGATTGACTGGAATTAAACCCTGAAAGTTGTAGACTCGACCCCACTGAATACTAGTTGACTTTCATGCCTTGTCACCATTGATAATGATTGTGACCGTGACTAATAATTGATCGTGCGTTCCTAGTTGGAACTAAGAGACTGGCTAGTCGTCTTTTGAATTGAATGAATGAGACACGTTCATATTTATTATGAACTATTGAAATCGACTGGCTAATCCTGAATATTGGCATACAGGCACATGCAGGCTTCAATTCATTTATTATTTATTTATCTTACCAAAGAAGCATGTGTACTTTATGGTCAAGGCATGATTACTCCGTGGTTAGTTTTGATTGTTGCATTACGCTATGTAAGACCTACAACCTGACCGCACTGGTATCATTGTAGAGTTGCGCATATCGTACCCCGTACGAAAGTACTCATTCTGAATGACCATGATCCACGGCATGGTACTTCACTCAACGTAGAGACTATTAAGTTAAATAAAATAATAATTGCATGGAGAGAATGGATTCTCGAGTTCTTACATGGCAGCCCTCTTGGGACTATTAAGTGCCCGACAGGCCGGCTGGTTCCCACAGATACTACAAACCTACCACACGGGCAGGAAGCGGTATCTGCTTATATTATATTGAATATTGTATATTGATGATGGGTGTCCCGCTGGAACTCGTCTAATTCATGATTGGCGCAATTGATTGACTGGATGGACTAGCCTTGCTTGCGCATAGTAAGAACTGAGAAATCCTCATTGCATAAAGCCAGGATAACTTGGGACTCACAATAGCAAGCCGTAGTAGTTGCCTGGCCATTTAAATTGATTTGTTTGTGTACTGTACCTACTCTGTTACTTAACTGAGATGATCAGAATGTCAGGACATGACGGGCCAACTTCTGTCCTTGTTTGGTTGGGAGGTTGGTTCGAAGTGTCGTAATGTTGTGTGAGTCCTAGTAGATAGCAGAGATCTATTATCATATTCTCTTATTACTGGCTTCATTCCTCATATCGTGCTCCCTTGCGGTACTTGCTATTGGAGGTCTAACCTCTCTGGTTTTGCATGGCCAGATTTAGAGCCAGTCCCTGAGGATCCAGCTTACTTCTACCTCCAAGATGGTCAACACTAGAAGGATGATCGCAGGAGGACTCGAGTGGGTTTCTTACCTCCCCGCCCATTTTGTTATCTACTTTATACTTTGCCGTTTGGCACCGACATGTTAGTCGGATTGTCTTGCACTTACTTTTACATAATTGTTACTAAAGTCAGACTGCAGCTGATAACAATTGTGTATATGTTATTATACCATCTGGCTATATTTTGTAAAGCCAGATCTCAAGAACATTTTGACTAAGCGTTTGGGACGCCTTACTGCTTTATCTTATATGTTCTTTATTTCTGTTTCTTGTTTGAATGATTGAGACAATAGATGTGAAGTGACCATAGCAAGACTTTCATGTAGTATGCACCCCCTTGTCTTTTAGACAGCATTGATCGTATTATACGGTATTCATCTACCCGTAATACGTAGCTGGCTGAGTCATTCCCCCGCTCTCCAGTATTCTGGTTCTGGGGCGTGACAACTTCCTATGGAGCGGGATCCATCTTACAACGGGTACCGTATCGACGACCTTGGGTTATGCGATATCTGGATCCGGATGCAGCCTTCGTGGATCCTCGTCGTTCGGATACTGATCCATCTGATGCCGCTAGACCATCTCGTGCTCCATGATGGATGTGGTCCCTTACCTGTTGTTGCTGCTGATGATCTTATTTTAGTTTTTCTGCATTATGGACTTATGTTTATGTAGTTGATTTTCTTGTATGAGTACACTCTATGTTCTATGGATCTTTAGACTTTATCTGCAGTTTCTCATTATTATGGTGTGTTTTGCCAGTTAATTTCTTCTATAGTCTTCTGTTTGTTTGAGTTTGATATGCATATTTGTCATGCATCATTGATAAATGACAAAGGGGAAGATTTATTTGATATTCTTATCATCATCATATCCTGTGATATCTATGTTTTGGAAGAGATTATGTATATCAGGATAAGGAACATTGGCTTACATAGAAGCTATGTTTATGGGGTAGTTATTTTTACGGGGGAGCTACTGCTTCTATGCATGACTACTACTTGTGTCCAGGTATGAACATTGAATATACAAATATCATTTTGTCAATTATCACTATGGGGGAGATTGTTGACCCAAATCACAGTCAACCAAATATTGATAAAATTGACAATATGATACTTGTCATAATTTAATATGACACATCAAGACAGAACTCAGTGCAAGAAGGACGTCGGCTCTCTCCTGCAGCGTACTCGATTTTTGAGTCTATATTTTTACATTTATTGAGTCTAGCTAAATATAAACTGAGTAGCACTGAGTAGTTTGGGCCTATACCTTATCTCCAAACAAAACTAAAAGCTCCACCAAACCAAACTAGTCCACAAAATTTGAGCAATTTTGTCCTATGGAGACAGAGTTCGGGCCAAACTCTGCCTCCATACAGAGTTCGGGTCGAACTCTGTCCCCTAAATTACAGGACCCTAATTTTTAGGGTTTGTTGTATGCTAGTTATCTAACGGCCAAAAATTTAAATTCTTGACACAGAATTCTGATCGAATTCTGCCTATCCCAACTAGTATAAATAGGCCTTGAATTCTCTCATTTTCAATCATCCAATTATCTTCTCTTCTCTTCTCTATAAGCCTCGTACAAGCCTTAACCTTCTCATCTACTAGTCATAAGCTTCATAAGCCTCAAAGTGCTCAGTGCTATTCAGTTAGGAGTTTGTGCAAGAGTCAAGAAAGTCGCTTGGAAAATTTCAAGCATCGCCACAGCGATCCTTGTAAGAAGTTGACGTGCTCTTTTGAAGAAAATGCACGGGGTGTAACTACTATTTCACAAATAGTGGATTTAATCCTGAGTTAGAGTTCTCAGGCCTGGACTAGTCCTCCACGAGGGAAACCAGGTTAAAAACGATTGTGTTTGCGTATGCTCTCTTGATCTTTCTATTTCCGCATTTACTACTCTGATTATTTACTGTTGGTGAAAAGAGTTTAATTTTTATTTGGCTATTATTGTTATAAACTCTATTCACCCCCTCTAAAGTTGCCTACCTGTTCTTCAATTAAAAAAAATATATAACTTGAAACTAGTTTAGTCATTATGTACTTAATATCTAACCTACATGCGTAATTTAAAAAAACTTATTTATTGTTATGTTCGTAATCCCTATCCGTACTTGAATTTGTCTAAACACTTTGACTTAATTAATTTTGGGTTATGTTGACATGTGTCCTAAGAGCACATGTTAATACATTGATAAATGTGCCTTTTATAAGGGTACTCACATATTTAAAATATACAATTTACATTTATCAATGCACGTTTTAAATGAAAGTGCATTAGTAATGATGCTGGAAATATCTATAAAATATACATTTATCAATATATTAACATGTGTCTTTAAAGCACATGTTAACATAAAACATTAGTTTTGGGCACGGATGATTTTAATCAGGTTTACTAACAAGTCACATTAATACAACTCCCACTATAACTCTAATTAATAACTAAGAACTCAAATATTAGATGTTTAATAAGTTTTTTGGTTTTGGTTTTTTTGGATGTTTAAAATGATGTAAAACAGATCTATTAAACAAAGAATTCCAACATAGCATGTAAACAAAATCTATTAAACAGAAGATTAAGCGAAGAATTCAAACAAATATTTAAATGTTCATGATACTACATGCTTGCTTCACCGTAATCGGACACATGTGTTGTCTGCGCAAAATGACTATACATTCTTTAAAATAAGTTACTTATCCTAATATTATCCAAATTATAAAATTTAAGTTTTTTTAAAATTTATCTCATTCAAATAAAACTTTTTTAAATTTAATATATGAAATAACTCTAATCTTATTTGAATATATAATTATAATTTAAAAGTTAATTAACGTTTATCTACAATCTAAATTTAAATATTATTAATGTAGCTAAACTTCTTCTTTTTTGCATCTTATCCATATCTTATATTTTAATTTTATATCAATATTAAAGTTGATAGGTTTTAAATTTAATACAACTCAAGAAAAGTTATATCAATATTAAAGTGGCTACGCTTTAAATTTAATACAAATCAATAAAAGTTGTTTAAATATGTAAATTAATTTTAGGTTTTATACATGTTTGTATGTACTATGAAAATAATTATAAAGAAGAGACCTATACTTTATGGGTTTCTTTAGAGTTGCTGAAGCTAGGAGTATTAATTTCTTAACTATACAAAATTTCATGAAATAATAATATCTTATCAAAATTTTGAGCATGAAATTATACGATATCTATCCCATACAGAGATCATCAAACTCCCTATCAAGGAGAGCAAGTTGGAGCCTAAGGTTTTGCAACTGCCCTCTCATCCCGAAGGCGATGGACTGCGACACATAAACCCTCAACTACGTGTGTTTCCATTGTTGCAACGACATGAGCTTGTGATTAATTTGGAGCTTTTGTTCTTCGTGGAACTCAACTTGTCATCCAAAAGAAGAAGAAAAATTAACAACAAAAGAAAGAATTTTAACAACATGAGCAAGAGGATGTTGGGGGGCTTTGGTGAGCCAACACTCATGGAGAAGTTTAGTCCCAAATTACCTAGAACCCAAGTGTGCATCTCAATATAATGCTTCCTCTTTGTATTGTCTTGTGCACATGGACTGTAGTAGCCCATGTGGTTTGTGGGGTATTTTTTAAGAGGGCAAAGATCAAGACCATGAAAACAATCTTGTTTTGTCACTTGCTCATTGGGGCATAACGACTCGAACTTAGACTCGGTTATAAGTGTGT
This sequence comes from Iris pallida, assembly GCA_029216955.1. NCBI lineage: Eukaryota > Viridiplantae > Streptophyta > Magnoliopsida > Asparagales > Iridaceae > Iris > Iris pallida. Next base: position 2,216,550 of record JANAVB010042819.1, read on the forward strand.
GGCATTATATGCACGACATTCTATGTACATGGCATTATGTGTGTGGCATTGTATGTGCGATACTATATGTGTGTGGCATTATGTGCAGCATACGCAAGATAGTATACACATGGCAGTGTATGCGAGGCAGTATACGCAAGGCTATATGTGCGTGGCTATCTGCATATGCCTTTCTGCACATAAGCTCTGTGCGTATGGTTCTCTGCGTATAGCCTTCTGTGTATGGTACTTTGCATTCACTGCGGTTGCTTGTGCCTCATATAGGTACGATGATATCAGCTCAGTCTGTTGCTTTTTGTGCATACTGATGTGATAGGTCGACAGGATGACATTTCGTCTACCTACCCTTGATTTGATGGGTATGGGGGTGCATAGGGGTAGGTGGTAACCTCCCTTATATATGTGAGCCTCTCTCTATCTCTTGGTTGTTGTTCTTCCTAAGTGAATAAGAACACAGAGAGAGCATCCAGCCAGCCGCCCATACGCGCATAAGATTCTATGCGCATCCATTCCATGGGCGACAATATAAGATTTCCTTGTCCAAGTTCATCCAGAAGTGACTTAGAGCATTTTTCATCCTTTGAACATGCTAGTTCCTGGATGCAGATCGTTGGATAGAGCAAATCATGCTTTAAGCAAATATGATCTTCATCATCCTAGCAAGGAGCTCCACATATATATTTTTTCTTTGTTCTTTTACTTGTGCTTGTTTTATCTCATTGTAGCAACTGTGATTGCAAAAAGAAGAACACTTTTACTTTTTATGTGTTCATTCTATCTCGTTGTAGCAACTGCAATTACAAAGAGTAAAACGTATTTACTTTCTCCTTGACAGTTTGTTACATGCTCGTTGGAGGAGTGAGTGTTCTCTGTCTACAACCATTCTACGCGTGAGGTTCTCCGCGGATAGTTATATGCGCACGAGTTCCCTACACGGTCGTTCTCTCTGCGAGTGTGAGTATTTCTTGTGGGGCAGTTATCTGTGCACGAGTTACCTGTGTGGTTGTTCTATGCGCTAGTGATCTCTACGGGACAGTTATTTGCAGACGAGTTCTTTGCACGACAATTCCATACACTACTGTTCTATGCGAGACAGTTAAGCTGTGCGTGAGTGTCACGACCCTCACCCGCTTTTCGGATACGAAGCGTGTCCAAGCCCAGCCTACACCGCAGTGTCGGCAGTAGTACGTTGTCTATACACAAGTCACGGCAATCTAGAATCTCATGGTAATCTATATCTCATCCACAGAATAATCATGTCACAACCAAGATCAATAAAAAAGACATAAAACTGAACAATAATGAATATAACTGAATATTTTCAAGAATCAATGCACGTCCGGTGGACACAAATCCACTACCAGTAGACGGAAAGAGAAAAGTACATGAAATGCACTAACTGAATACAACCTGCTAATCAAGGCAACCTCAACTGCAAAGCTCCGCGGTCTGGTGCTGACTCAACCTGCTCAACTGCTCCTGACTCAAACTCGGCTAAACCTGAAGAGATCATCAGGTCCTCAGAGGATTAGCAAGATACATAAAAATGAGCCTTTCTAACAGTTTATCATGCATGGAGAAAAATCCAGAATAAACAAGTAAAACTAAGCAATGAATAAAACACAAATATGTACACTGACTACACATAAAAGAACTGCTGAACGAGGATGAGAGAACTCATGTCAAGATGTCAACGGATAACCAAATCGAATACTCAAACCCTCGCCCCTAGTGTGGACTCGCAGGTTAGCTTCAAGGAAACACCCTCGCCCCTAGTGTGGACTCACAGGTGTGGACAGATATCTACTAACCCTCGCCCCTAATGTGGACTCGCAGGCTAGCATCACCCTCGCCCCTAGTGTGGACTCGCAGGTGTGGAACAATAACTACTAACCCTCGCCCCTAATGTGGACTTGCAGGTTAGCTTTAAAATTTCAAGACAAGGAGGTAAAGCAGTTCAGTTCATGACTTCTCGACCCATGACACGACTCAATCAAGGCACAAGTGAACACGACCAATAAGACATAAGACTAGCTGTGAACAAGGGCTATGTATCAATGAAAATAAAATACTAACATGATATAAAAAGTACATGTCAACAATAATGAGAAAAACTGAATAACTGAATAATGAAAGACAGTGCATGTAAATAAAGCTGTGTAGAAAGTCAAGGTATACTTGCCTTTGGTCCTGAGCTGTGGATACGGGTCAGAATCTGTATCGATGTCCAAGTAACCTGTTTGATGAATTTCATGGAATCAATACACAATGTTTAAGAGTACAAACTAGCCTATCTATTTAGTTCATGAGGTTTCTAGGTCATCCTCTTGCCTACTGGTATTCCATATGGCCTATGTTCTAACTTCAACCCATAGGCTTAAGGTTTAGGTTTACTGTTTGCAATACTAGTCTATGCATACACCCTAACTTGCTGCCCTTAGATAATTGTTACTTGATGCAACCTGGGAAGTAGCAATCTACATACTCCTTATTTACATACTGCCAGGCATTGAGATATCAGCACCTAGACTGGTACTGCATGCTACTCAAGATCTGATATGGACCTATAACTATAACTGATACTGCAGGCTACTTCACATGTACCAGTTTAGGTACAACTGGATATCTATATATAGCTGTATAGAGCTTCCCCTCTATAAATAAAACAGGACACTATTTTCTAGACCCAAGACTTGACCAAGTGGCTAATTAGTTATTACTAATCTCAGGTAAACCCAGGTCCTCTACCTGTTCTGTTTGTCATACATAACGTGGGTCTTCATCTTATACTTTGTAATGTACGAAGTGTAATATGCCTATTGCAGCCTCTACAAGTACTACTTTACTGCCATTTACCTATGCAACTCTACTGTTTGTATCCTGAGACCATTCCCCTTTATTTAACAGTCAGTAAGATATCACACATATGCAAGGATTGCTATAGGCAATCCCCTATATGGCTCAACTGATACCCCATGGCTTCCTCTCAAATCTGAACTCAACAAGGATGGTGAACCTTTTACTAACTATTGGGAGCAGGATAGCATATGTATACAGGAAATTAACTAAATTAATAAAGTCAAAGATTGAGTACAAATAAGTCTTACTCACTCATTCATACAACTGAACTGAAATTAACACTAACCGATCAGAGCACAAGGGTTAAGGGGAGCAGAATGTATATGTGGCTAACAACATGTGAAGTGGACTTAACCTAACACAAAGACTGGAATTAACAGTAAACCCTTCACTCTCCATATCTGAACCAAAAATTAGTATGCAACTGGACAATGACATGAAATTCCGTTGGGGTGGCACATTAGCTAAAACAAGAACTGATCAGAGAAAAGGGAATGGACTGACATTGAGAGGATAGGTAACTGATACTAGAATGATATGGTCTGATATATTATATTGGGACTGAACCAAAGGGGCTGAACTGAAATACTCAACATACGTGTCAGTAGTACCCACCCTTAACTGAGCCTAACCACCCTGGATTTGATATACTAAACTATTTCTCTGTAGTCTACCTATTGTATGCATCCCCCCCCCCCAAGGGTGCTTGGTTGCGTGGGCTACTGGATATGGGACCCTTGGTTCCTGTATTCCTAGTGCTGATGTATATACACATATACATGTGTGCTGTGTCATGACCCGCACCCGTTTTTTTTAAACGGATACGAGACGTGTCCAAGCCAGCCTACGCCGCAGTGTCGGCGGTAGAACGCTGTCACGGCCATGAAGATCAAAATCACAAATAATGCTCATTCACATAATTAATTTAACTTACAATGATCACAAGTTTTATATTTGTAGAAAAATATAAACTTGTACAAATAAATGAATGACTACAACTCGACTGTCTAGCTAATCTCTAGGCTTTTGTCTGTAAGTATTCCCGTCACTCCCCAAGCTAAGTGAATCCACGGCTAACCTGAAAATGTTGGTTTCCAGTCAGGAATGGAACGAGCACAATTCACTGAATGCAATTTCAAATAAAGAAAATGACTATAAATCAATGGTTAGACATCAATCATGAGTTTGAAGATAAACAGGAAATACGAAAAACCAATAGTAAATAAATAGACACCAAATACTTTCTCCAACTACTAGAAGTACCTTTGATATGTGATCAGTCTGGGACACTACACCGCACGGTCTACGAGGTCTACTTGCAGAAAATAAACACGGTCTATAATGTCTACTGCATGAAAATAAATACGGGCTACAATGTCTACTTGCAGAAAATAAACACGGGCTACAATGTCTACTTGCAGAAAATAAACACGGGCTACAATGTCTACTTTGCAGAAAAATAAGCACTGTCTACAATGTCTACTGCATAAAAATAAACACGGTCTACAAGGTCTACTGCATAAAAATAAATACGGTCTACAAGGTCTACTGCATGAAAATAAACACGGTCTACGGTCGGATCACACATCCTTGGTACTTCTCATTCCCGACTCAACAATTTTTAATAGAGTATAAAAATCACATAACCAATGACTAAACAATGAAATATAGTAAAGATCAATATCGAAATGCAGACAATAAACTGTACTCGCCTGTGGTCCTCTGCTGGTGAAACCGACAATCTGAACTACTCAATGTGCCACAATAGTCAAACCCGTACAACAGTTCCCGAAAGCTGAAATAAATATTACCAATGTTCTCAGAATAGTCAAATTAGCTATGATTGCCTGTCCTTAAGTCCAATTCTGGACACAGGGGCAAAACGATAATTTCGGGCAAAAATGATGTCCGCCGTTGGACCCGCTTTGCACCGAAAAGCGTGCCAGAGTCAATGGTCTCTACAGTCGTCAAACTATATGTCTACGGATCCAGTTTTTCAATATGAACCCAACCGTATGTCCAAAGTTGGATTCCGGCGGGCCGTGCACAAAATCGCCCGTTGAGTGGGACCGTAGGGCCCACAAAACGACGTACGATTCAACTGTCTCAGAATTGGACCAAACTTGGCATACAGGACCAAAAAAATGATACGATCCTGTTGGCGCAAGTTTCGTCTCGATCTGACGAGCGTGCACAAAGTAATTAAGAAATTTGCACAGAGGCCGATACGGAGAATTTCGACGGATACACACCAAATTCGTCGCGCACACGCAACCAATTTGAATTCCGCCAAAGCCCACACGACCACGAAGCCGTTACGCAGCTTTTGATGCTTTTGGTTCGCGACCACGTCGCCCGGTTTGGCGGGACGCACGTCGTGTGGATGAATTTTATTGATTTTCTAAACTGTTTTACATAGGTTTTTTTCGATTTTCAACATCACATAACTTCGCGTACAATAGACGAAAAATAGTTCTACAAAAAGCGTTCTAATCTCGGATAGGTTGTCTAAACTTCGTTTCAAGTAGTTTCTCAAATCTGTCGATCGCTTGACAGGAAATGGGCTTCTAAATCGGGTGTCGGGACTGTCATATACGTCCTGTTTTGACAGGATTTCGATCGACTTTGGGTCAATTTCCTGGGCAACCTAGGACCTTCGAATAAAAACTAAATGAAGGGGTATAGACTCGTATAGTTTGACTACATACCAGAGGCGACGGTTCGAAAAACGGTGCAGCGAGGCGTCGGAAAACTCTGCGCGAAGTGGGCCTCTCCCAGCCGTTTACTGCTGCTGTCGTTCTTGGTCTCGGCTGCGCGCGGCCGTTCCCACGCCTGGCCTGCCGGCCGGCCGACGGCGCTGTGGGCGCGCGTGGCCTCACCGCTAGGGGGTGGTGGCGGTGCCCTCGGATAGTCTCGGGGTTAGGGTTTCCTCTCGTCTCTTGACATATATATATATATATATATATATATATATATATATATATATATATATATATATATATATATATATATATATATATAACTGTTATATGTATACCCGAGACTTCTCGGTTTGGGCTGGGAAAATGCACGTGGGTTTTTGGGGTTGGTTGTCTCACGAGATATTGGACCCCCCAATATCTCGTGAGCTATTGCTTATAAAACTCATTTCTTATCCAATTCCAGCGTAGGTCTATATATATATATATATATATATATATATATATATATATATATATATATATATATATATATATATATTTTATGTTATATATATATATATATATATATATATATATATATATATATATATATATATATATATATATATATATATTAACATTTATTTGATAACCAAATAAATATAACTAATATGCTGCTACCTAGTGTTGACTAGTGAGGGGTTTGCCAACTCCTAAGTTTTGTGGTACCAAAATCTAAAGTCCTGATACAGGCTTTCCATGAATCTGTGGGGTTTTGGTAAACCAAAACAGAGGTGAACCATAACCCTTCTTAATGCTACCATGATACATATCTATATAGGTAAAGGGGTCTACACAAGGGAGACAGTGGACTGAAATTACTTGCAGAACAGAATGATGAAAGGCAAATGGTAAATGAGTTTGGGACTGGGCTAATATAGGTAACATGAACTTTTACTTGGTCTGAAAGTTCCCTTCGAAGGAGCAGGGCTTAAACCCTAAATAAGGTTGAATGTCATGACATATGTGGGACATTACATAGCCTAAAGGGTATGGGCCTTAGGTGTTGATTAAACATGGTTGCAGAACAACTCCAAGGCTAACATGCCATGACTCCAAGATGATACATATGCACTCTTGCTACCATGTCCTGCTACTGAAAGATGGAATGGAGGATGGACAATGTACATGAGTCTCACATGTGACCAGTGGTACACATCCCCAATTTTCCCTGACTACATGTATACACCTGCCTACACATGCCTCTACCAGTCAAAACAGATTTCTCTTTTTCTACATTAACAAGCAAACATTGTTCATGTGTGTAATGAATCATCCACAGTACAAGCTGGACACCACATCATATTGATTTGCCCTTGGACTTGATAGCCTACCCATTGATACTACTAACCTTCATACCCTATTCTATACCACATTTGGTTTAATCTATGTGACTGAGTTGTTTTCCCCTTCTAATCAACTGACACAAGTCAACCCAAAACTGGCACTACATTGGTCAGACATGATCTGATATTATCATGTGCTCCTGCACCATACCCTTAAACTCACTGGCACTAGGTTTGCACACCTAGATAAAGGTATGCAGGTCATGGCACATACAAGGAACCCACCTGTGAACAGGACATTGGCTTTCCTTGTATATTTATCTCCACCCTGAAGTGACTATATAACAGTATCAAATATTGATACGCAAGGCAAGGATTTAATGTCAGAAATCTTATTCAGTACAGGCTGTCTCTGTTGCTAACCAGTCCTCTGATACTGATACTTGTACCTATGGTTCCTATGGCTTCAATAGGCCTGTGCCATGGTTTTCTATAAGGAATCAAGATGAATACCTAAACCTCCTCTTAGGTATAACTCAACCATGCTTGAAAATAGGTGATGTGGGTAGAGTTACCTGTTTTAGAAAGGACGGCTGAACCTTCAACTCCTCCCTGCTTCTTCCTCGTGGGCAGAGTTTCTAGGGTTTGTAGATCGGTTTGGGGACTGCCAACACACATGTATATATATCCCAGTTTTGTCACGACCCGCACCCTAGAGTAAGGGCACGAAAAGTGGGTACGTCCAGCCTACGCCGCAGTGTCGGCGGTAGAACGCTGTCCTAGGTTAATGCATCTAACAGTATAAGGCTAAACAGTTTATACTCCCCGAATGGGGGTGACATAGCAGAATGTAAACTCAATCACAACTAAGGAAAAAGAAGTACGATATGATATAAAACTCAAATGAAATACAGAAGATCAGAAGAGTCTAAGAGTCTAAGATAACATCTCAGCAACATCCAGAAATACAAGTCTCAACTACTGAATATGAAAGAATATATATACAATCCAGATCCCAAATGACAGTAATAGTAAAACCTAGAATAGGGAGCCTCAGTCTCTATAGCTAATGGATCCGGCTGGAAATCCGGATCACAGGTGTCATCTAGAGCTGCCCCGTAGAAGGTATCCACACAGGCCTCCTCCTCGTCCTTTGTAATATTTTCAACAGGTCCAGTCAGGACAGGAGCGAGCACAATACATCTCAACAGATCATAGCGGGTTAGAAAATATAAACATGCAGTAGAGTAAGATACAGGAAACTGAAAGAAAGTACAGAATGTAAACAGAGAAAGAACTGTAATAGAAATATCTACTATAAATAGAGAACTAACAGTGGCTAGTGAGTCAGAGTACAATATAAACATATGAATGGCATAGGAGATTCTGGGAACTATACTATGGAGTGATTCTGGGAACTACACTACTTGGATATTATTCACATGTCTACTTCTACTCCTCCGTACCCCCAATCAATACACAAGGATCCAGCCAGGTTATGTTATGATCCATGTAATGGCCCACAAGGGGTGATACATGGTAGGCCCATAAATGGGTGATTCTGGGAATGCCCATAAATGGGTGATTCAAGGAAGACTCTGTGATCATGAGAGTACATTTCACAAGTGATCAATGAACCATGAAGCATAGTGATACACAATGTAAGTGAAACGCACAGAACATGTAGTATCCGATGCTCCTGAGGGGATAACATCTCAAGAAGGGATCCATATAGTACTAATCCGTGTTACCAACGTGACAGCATCAAGTAAAGTAATATAAAGCAGGAAAATAATTCTAACAGGATATAAAATGATCAGAGAATGTACTCGTCTGGTATCTGAGTGTCCAAGATGACAGTACTGTCCGAGGAGTGGTGTCTGGCTCCTAATCAGAACAGCACAAGTCACAACAAGTCTAAAATGATAACAAGATGTAATTTAATGCATTCTACATGAATCTAGGTCAATCTAGGCCAAAGTCAACTCTTGGTCAACTCTGGTCAACCCTAGAAGTCAAACTAGGTCAACCAAGTCAAACCTAAGCCAAACAAGTCTATACTAGTCTAACTAGTCTATTCTAGGCCTAATCAAAACTAAACAAGTCTAACTAAACTCTCACTAGTCTAACAGACACACCATAGGATATATATATATATATATATATATATATATATATATATATATATATATATATATATATATATATATACAATAGAATATGCCTAGCACATTAGCTACTACACATATGGAAATACCCATATATGCTACTCTACCATTCACACATTCACATTAGATTAGGCATGCTATATATAGCTATAGGCATACTCATATAGAATATATACATGTATTTCATAGAGAGGGGGATAACATGTGATGTGTGTGTATGAGATGTGTGTAAGGAGTATTCTCAAGTGGCAGGAACATGTGTCTATACATGATTCAATGTGTGTTAATGCTCACAGGCAAATGACTTATGTGTTAGAGTGTGTGTGGATTTAGATAGGTGTGTGGATTTAGATAGGTGTAGATGACAGGGCTGTGTGTGAGTTAATTAGTTAGGAGTTCAAGTCACAGGTTCAGTTTTCTGAACCCAGTGACAGGTAATCCCCCAACTCAAAGCAAAACCCAATTCAATGATTCAACCAAAAATTAAACTGAACCAACAATTAGATAACAGTTTTTTTTAAAAAGGAAAGGAAATCAATGAAGGATAATGGTTCATGAACCATTTAATCCTATTCTCAGGTTTCATGAAATTCGTAACAACTAAAACAATTGGAATAAAGGAAGGCAACAATTCAAGAACTGGAAGGAAGGGAACTTAGTCTAAACTGGGAACTCAGCCCTCAGTTCAAAACATTTATTACATCTCATTCCATCCTCAATAACCTTACTCAGTTATCTAAAACCCAATTCGAAAACATATTTTAATCAAATCAAAACTCAAATTCAGTTGGAAAACTATGATCAAATGACATAACCAAATCAGTGTATAGAGAGTATATGTCCACATTTTGCCCAATCCAGTGTTTGAATTCCAATACTCTTGACCACAACTAAAACTAACTTGAAAATCAACTCAACAGGGACTAATATACATGCATATGAGTATACATGGCAATAAACATTCAAGATTAGCTGTGACAGGAATTAAAAGTTTGAAATGGAGGACAGTACATATGGTATCAGTCATTCATGTAAACCTATGCAAGTCCCAATTGAACATTAATCAATATATGTATATATAAAAACTATATCAGTCGTGTACAGTGGTGTCAGGTACGTGTGTGTGCACGTGGAGGGTGTTTACGTGCCCTAGAACTGGACACAAAGTGTCAAGAATCCAATTCCAGGAAGTACCAGGAACTCCCAGAACACAGTCTCGTGCGACCAGTCCCCAAACGATAGGACACGACACGAAGTATCTAACACCTCGTGCACTTGGACACGGATAGCCCAACTATAGGGCTACCAGGTGGACACAACACGACGTGTCCTAGTTGTGTCAGTACGCAATACGAAAGCCGTGTCAGTAGAGAAAAACCTGTGTGCACAGTTGTGTATAATATCAGTGCGGGAGCAATTACTCCTCCGACATGACACAAGACGACACGAGGCTCAAGGGGCGTGATGTCAGTCACTGCCCCTTGGTCTGTGCCAAGTGGCAGGCCGCCACGTGGCGTGGCGTGTCCACAGTGATACTCGGGTAGCAGGGCACTGCTACCATGTCTGCGTGCGTGTGTGCGTGGCCTTTTTGGACACGAAGGACACCAAATCTTCGACTCAGTCCTCTAAAAATCAATAAGCCTCATAAAAACAATAATTTCTATTCAAACACTTTTCTAAAAACAGATCGAAATTCTCTTTGGGACATTTCAACAAACACCTTCATGTAAGGACTGATACGTGTCCATTTAGGACACGAAATGAACACGAAATGCTACTAATTTCTAGGGTTAACTAGGGGACACCTAGATCTAGGTTAATATGCAAAAATAACAGCATCTATAATAGAGTTTTAGGGATTTACCTATATGTGTCAAAACTCCTCAAAAGCTCCAAAGAGGGGGTGTCTCCTTGCTTCCCAAACTTTACCAAATTGCTAACAAACTGAAAATAAATTACACATACAGAAAGAATACCTAAATTAGAACCTATTGCAATTTGTTTGAGGGAAAAAGGAATTAAATTGGATTTTCTATGAATTTCTAAAGATGGAGCATACCTCTCTTTCCAAATGTGAACTTTCTAAAGGAGGCTAACCTAATGAAAGAGAGTACTTATAGAGCGGGATTCCCAATGTGGGTTGGCTGGCCAAGTAAGGAAATTAGGGTTAGGGTTCCATGGTATGGGCTATGGGCTTGGGCCAAATTAGTTAATCATGACTTGTAAAGTCATAAGCCATGGGTTAATTCCTAAGTCACAACCATGCACCTATTCTAACTTGAATCTAAAAGACCAAACATGGGTTAAATTAAGTTAGGCTAGGGTCACATGACCTAATCAAGTCACCACCACTAGGGTTAGCATCTAGGTTAGGCTCCAAAGTCAACACTAGTCAAAGTCTAGAATATCACTCAAATAAATTATACTAAAAATCATATAAATTCTAATAAATCTCAATAATTCACAATAATTCCAAATAATTCCCAAAAATTCAAAAATGACCAAAATACCCTCATACTAGAAATGTGGTAGTGACAAGTTTTTTGGATAGAAACGAATTCCTCAGGGATTCGGAGAGATCGAGATCAAGATTTGAACAGGAGGGGTTTGTGAGTTATCTAAATTCAAATTGAATTTGAATGCAGAGGGTTCGGCTATACAGAAAAAATTGAGTCGTGACCTTTTGCATAAAAGGCCCTGTCATTACATATATTACCCTTTGGACTTTCTATTGATATTTCAAATAAACAATGTAAAACACAACAATTATATGAGACAAAATGAAATAATAAAAAAATATAAGAGGATAAAAATTGGTCAAGGGTTGACAGCGAGTTCCCTGCACGGTCGTTCTCTATGCGAGTGTTCTCTGCGCGGCAATACCTTGTGGTTCCTTGTGCGAGAATCCTATGCGCGATAGTGAACTTTTGGTTCCATTTTTGTGATCCCGGGAACAACAATCTCAAAGCAAGATTTCAAACAACTAAGACGGAGAACCGTGCAAGTCTTCTCGATACAAGTTTTTATAAACTTGAGAAGTTTGACGGAGAACACTACAACATGTGCAATAGGAAGATCTCTATGAATCTTCAACTTGCCAACGTTGGTATTCGTTGACAGGTCACGAGTCAGTCGTTCCAAAAGATGGAGACGAAATTATAACTGATCACGTGGAAGATGTGTATTATAAGTGAAAGAAAGGCAATGACATGTGCACGTTGTTGATCATGAATGTTATGGATGACTCACTGATAGAGTCCTACAACAAGAAGAAGAAAGCGAGAGATATCTGGGTGTAAATATATTTATAATTTATTAATATATATATATATATATATATATATATATATATATATATATATATATATAAAATATATAATATATGTATGTATGTGTATGTATAAATAAATATACATTATATATGTGAATATATACAAATATATATAGGCGTATATGTGTATGTATATATATAAATATACATATATATATATATACATGCGTGTATATATAGATTTATATATATATATATAACAACCTAGCAGCAAGCCCAGAAGCCCAAAGCCAAACCCCCACATCAGCCCAGAAGCCCAAAGCCAAACCCCCACAACTGCCAGTGCAACTAATCCCAACCCGAGAGGAATCAGCTCAGCCCGAGCTTCCCTTCGGTTTTTATATATATGTATCCTAACCGAGAGAAAGATAGATCGAGAGAGTTTTCTCTTGAAAACACCAAAACCCTTAACTCCCCCAACGCCGACAGCCTTCCCGACCCTGGACGCGCCACCCGCCACCGGCGCCACCGCCGCGCGCGGCCACGGCCGCACGAATGCGCAGCGCGCGCGCGAGGGACTGGCAGCATCAGCAGCAGTAGTAGGGTGAAGGTGCTGAGTTCGCAATGCGATCTCTCGATGATCGCTCGATCGTTTTGCGATCCATCAACTCTAGTACGTTCACGACCTGACCCCCTTCACCTTCTATTAATTAGTTTTAATTTAGTTGCGACCAATTGTTAGGAAATACCTTGTAAAAATCGAGAAAAATTACGATGGCACGACAACAGTTTCCAGTTCCATGAACCCTATTAGGAAGCCAAAATTCTGTCAAACCACAGCGAATTCTTGAAACCTAATTGAACAGATTTCTAGAGACCTAACCGAGATGGAAACCCCACTTTTTGTTTTATTTTTAGTTGTTTATACAGTAAGATAATCCAGTTTGAAAACCAAGAAAAATTTGTTTTCAAAACCCCAAAAAACCTTCGATACGACGTACGTCCCGCCAATTCGGACGACGTGGTCACGAACCGAAAGCATCGAAAGGTGCGTATCGACTTTGGGGCATGTGGGCTTTGACGGAATTCAAATTGGTCGCGTGTGCGCGACGAATTTGATACGTATCCGTCGAAATTCACCGTATCGACCTCTGTGCAAATTTTTCAATTACTTTGTACACGCTCTACAGATCGAGACAAAACTTGCGCCAACAGGACCGTATCATTTTTCTGGTCCTGTATGCCAAGTTTGGTCCAATTCTGAGACAGTTGATCGGATCACCGTTTTGCGGGCCCCACGGTCCGACTCAACGGGTGATTTTGTGCACGGCCGTCGGAATCCAACTTTGGACATACGGTTGGGTTCGTATCGGAAAACCGGATCTGTTGACATATAGTTTGATGATTTTAGAGACCATTGACTCTGGCATAATTTTCGGTGCAAAGTGGGTCCAACGACGGACATCATTTTTGTCCGAAACTACCGTTTTGCCCCTGTGTCCAGAATTGGACTTAAGGACAGAAAATTCTAGCTAATTTGACTATTCTGAGAACATTGGTAATATTTGTTTCATCTTTCGGAGACAGTGTGATGATGTGGATTTTATAGTTTATCGGTTGATGACATTTGTTGGATCTGCGTGCAACCCCCAGGCAAGTATACCTTGCCTTCCTCTATAGTTTATTTATATGCATATTTCTATTATTATATAGTTTTACTGGTTGATTATGGACATATGATTTGTACATCGTGCATGCTAGTATATATATAGTCCTTGTTTATAATTAGCTTTGTAGCTCATATTGGATATACGCGTATATAGTTCTTGTTCATAGTTAATTTTGTAGTTCATATTGGATTAGTTTTTCTCGTGTATCGTGATTGGGTCGTGTCGTGTCGTCACTTGTACTTGGACTGAGTCGCATCGTGTCTTAGGATGAATAAGTCATAACGGAACTGTTGTACCTTGAATTCTTGAAGCTAACTTGTGAGTCCACATTAGGGGCGAGGGTTAGTAGCTATCTGTGTCTTGATTGTTGAAGCTGACCAGTGAGTCCATATTAGGGGCGAGGGTTAGTAGTAGTTGGTCTACACCTGCGAGTCCACACTAGGGGCGAGGGTGTTTACTTGAAGCTAACCTGCGAGCCCACACTAGGGACGAGGGTTAGTAGTTATTGTTCCACACCTGCGAGTCCACACTAGGGGCGAGGGTGATGTTAGCCTGCGAGTCCATACTAGGGGCGAGGGTTAGTAGATATTTGTCCGCACCTGCGAGTCCACACTAGGGGCGAGGGTGATTTCTTGAAGCTAACCTGCGAGTCCACACTAGGAGCGAGGGTTAGTAGTTGATCAAACCTGCGAGTCCACACTAGGGGCGAGGGTTTGAGTATTCAATTAGTTATCCGTTGACATCGTAACATCGTGTTCTCTTGTTCTCCTCCAACAGTTCGTTTATGCGTAGTGGTTCTTCCAGTCGTGTTTTCGTGTTGATTGGACTTTTTTCGTTTATTTCCTGTATTTTCTTTATTGCATGATAAACTGCTAGATAGGCATGTATATTATGTATCTTGCTATGTCCTCTGAGGACCTGATAATCTCTTCAGGTTTAGCGATTGCATGGAGTTAGCTAGTAGTTCTGGATGGCGGAAGTGATGATACGCTTGCGGGATTCAGGTATCGTTTTACGTTTATTATTCGCTCGTGCTTTCGTACCTTATCATGAGATATCCTGTTTCCTGATTCAGTTTTAGATTCTTGTTACTTTCTTTAGTCTTATCGGACATATATGTTAGTGGGCTGCAGACCACGACACATAGTGTTCATTCATGTTTCGTACACTTATTGTGGATTTGAGATATAGATTTGTTTGCCATGATTTGGCAGTATATCATAGCCTTGACAGCGTTTACGTATTCAAGAGGGGCTGGAGTCCGCTTGATACGTAGCTGGCTTGCTCACGCTCTCGCGTTCGAAAAGCGGGTACGGGTCTTGACACTGGGAATCTCTCAAGAAGCATTACAAGACTGATGAGAATATGTCTAAAAATGTATCCCATCGAAAAGTCCTTTACATTGCACTTTGAGGATAAGAAGGTGATGTTCCTCAAGTCAAAGAATTTTTGAAGCTACAACTGAAGCTGCAAAAGGAATGTATGAAACAAAAAGACAAGTTCATGATGGGTGCTATCGTCGCCAAACTTCCTCCGGGGTAATCAAATTCAAAATGGACATGTACCATAATAAGATGGAGATCTACCTAGAGAACCTACTACACTTGGTCCACATCGAAGATGAAGCTACAGGACAATTGAAATGGACACTCTGTCCAAACAATTGGCCAAGGCTAACATGGTGCGGTCTTGATATAAAAAAGGAAAGAAAAAGGCTCCCGTCCAGAACAAAGGGAAGGACACCATCTGAAGGTGAAGTCAACTTCTTTCAAGCCAAGGCCCAAGTTTGAAGGGACCTGTTACAACTGTGGCAAGAAGGGCCATTACAAGAAGGACTATAGATCCAAGTCCAAGCCTAAAGAGCAAGATGAGCTTAACCTGGTTGCTATGATTGTGCAGATTGACTCATTTGGTGTGGACACTGACTGGTGGGTGAACACGAGTGCCTCTTGCCATGTGTGCTGTAAGAAGGAGTTGTTCACCTCAAACGAGCCTACCTCTGAGAATGTTGATGGCGAACAAGTCTCAAGCTGAAGTCTTGGAGATCGAGACTGTATTGTTGAAGCTAACTCCGGGGAAGTCACTCACTCTAGAGAACATAAAGCATGTACCAGTAATTGCCAAGAACCTAATCTCAAGAAGTCTGTTGTGTAAAGCAAGGTTGAGGATGGACACCAATGTTGATCAGATGGTGATGTCCTATAAAGGAGCATACTTCGAAAAAGCTTTATGTACCTAAGGAGTGTTCAAACTGCAGCTTGTAACTCCTTTTGAAAGTGTTAATACATTTTCTACTTTTGGTTATGTTCTCGAGTTATGGCATAATAGACTAGGACATGCGCATTGTAAAAGAATTCACAAGATGTCTAAGCCTTATCTCCAAATGAGGGGGTAAGGAGGTAGAAAAATGTGAAATCTGTCCATAAACGAAGATTGTCAGGAAGCAATAAAGAAGGATAAATATAAGCATAGATCTTCATGAGTTGGTGCACTTAGATATCTATGACTTCAAACAATTCTCCATAAAGATGGCGATGAAGTATTTTATTACCTTCATCGACGACTTCTTGAAGTATACTTTTATACATCTTCTCAACTCAAAAGATGAAGCGTTCGAGAAGTTTAAGGACTTCAAGGATAAGTTGAGTGTCAAACTGATCAACAACTCAAAAGACTCGGAAGTAATCGAGGCGAAGAGTATCATTCTCTTGAGTTCACATCGCTCTGCAAAGAACATGAAATTATCAATGAAATGACTGCTCTGTATTCTTCCCAATCCAATGGAGTTGCAGAAAGAAATAACATGACAGTGACAAATATAAACTATATTCTTTTGACTGCAGGTCTTCTAAAATGCTTCTAGAAAAAGAAGCACTTAAGGCTACGTTTATATTTAATAGAGTACCGTTCGCAACATCTGACATTACTCCACATGAATTATGGTTCAAGGTCAGACCCAACTTGAATGTCATCCAAGTGTCGGGACGCCTAGCGTATGTGAAATTTTCAGATATCAAGATTCAGAAGCTGGAAACAATGACTATGAAGACTATTTTTCAGAGATGTTGAAAAGAGCAATGTTCAGAGGTTCTGTATAATTTAATCATATCATTGAATCTCGCAACGCATAATTATTCGAAGACAAATTTGCTAGGGACAAAAATATTCGCGAATGTTTCAATGAACGTTGTTGGCTAGTAAAATCAAGTACTTACAAAGATGTCTCCATAGGGCAGTTATATGCACACAAGTTCCATGAACGGCTGTCCCATGTACTAGTGTTCTCTGCGGGACAGTTGAACTACGGGACAATTAAACTGCACAAGCTCTACGCGGCAGTACCCTAGGCGAGAGTTCTATGCGCCAAAGTGAACTATTGGGTCAATTTTCCTTATCCCAGCAGCAACAGGAGAGAGAAAAAGGAGTATAGTTGGTTTCCTGAAGTCGTGACACTATATAGAAAAATGAATAAAAATAAAACTGAGTAGATTGAAATAGAAATCAAGAAGGAAAAATAGTGCCACAAAATTTCTCTCGTTCTCATTTCATAGAAAAATAGAGCAACATGAAAGTTGACTACAGGCCAAACTTAGAGAAAGAAGAAGTTTAAGCAGTTCTATATTAGTTTATAAATTTATGTTAATAAATGATCAAATTATCCATAAATAATTATTTTTAGCTAAAAAAATGTGTATCACAAAAAATTGATGATGAGAGCTTACATATACGTAGCTATCCAAGTGCAATCCAAGTTCTCCACTATGGAATCAAACCAAGCTTTGTCGAGGGGATAAAAAGCTTCACCAAGCGTTCCAAGTATCCAAGTACAGTAGCCATAATTCTTTGCAATTACAACTAGCACCTTCCCCAGGTCTTCATCCACCACCTTGACATGCCTTCATCCGCCATCCTGGTGGAACGTGTGCATCCAAAAGTTTCAAGTATACAATTAAAGCATGGCCGCATATCCCTTTAGTTACAGAAATAATTCATGCCAGGAAAGTTTTGTGGGTAACACTAATATTCGACGCACGTAAACAGTGAAGAAAACTCATCAGACTATAGTTTATAACAATTGGCATCCAATCAAAACAGTATGCCAAGCATATAACAGTATTAATCATATGCAAAACATGACCTAGCAACGGAGGACTAGTTCTGCATAAATACGTAGCAGAAGTTTTGAGAAACCAACCCCTATAAATTTCTCTAAAAACGATCATTACCATAAAACCGACTGGGACTCTGACACACGCACTCCGACTTGAAATTTCCTCTAGATAACCGTCAACCAATAAATAACAAGTCTGCCCAAGGAACCTACAATCAAATAACTACCTTTGCGCCAAGGTGACAGCAAATTTCATAATCATATGCTTCAAGAATAGTTTGATTGGGCCTTGTCTGCTGCTGAAGATGGCTCAGTCTGTGACTGTCTCTGATTTCTTTTCTTTCTTTTCAGCAGCAGTGACGGTTGCTTCTTCTGGAGAAGCAGCAGCGACGGTTGCTTCCTCTGGAGCACCTCCCTCGGTTTTGCTTTTGCTTACAGTCAAATTGTCGAGCAGACTAGCAGCTTCAGTAGCTTCTTTGCTTTCTTTCTCATCATTCTTCCCAAGAGATTCAGCAATTTTTTCGACCGACTCCATAAAGTTTTTGCAATCTGAAAATAAATATAAATAGAAATTATAAAACTGAAAAACCTCTACACTCACAAGAAAATGCCAAAATATTGCAATCAAACTGAACTTGTAATAAATAAAGGGAGAGAGTGGTGTTGCATGCATGAGGAACATGCAGATCATTTGCTTAATAATAATGGAATATGCTTTTGGCATGCATGAGCTACATCTATAGACAATTAACAGAGCAAATGGAAATGTAAAAATAGTGACTCCACAATTAAAATGGGACTACCAAGGGCATCTGTGTTTGAAAAACAGGACTTGGAACCCCCAAACTGCTTTGGTATTTAATGATCATAGATATTGTCATAAAATGTTGAATCGAAATGGTGCAGAGTAAAAGGTGTATATAAATAACATACATTATTAAAAATACATATAGATCTTCCATTCATTGCTTCAACAGAGTTTTATACTATTCCACTCTTCCCCTCACATTGTTAGATAGATGCATTGCCAGTGTTTATCCAGTTAATCAGGATGTTTGATTGATAGTTTCTATATGGGCTAATTAGCGCTTAGACCCTGGACTTTATACCAGTTTAGAGTTTAAGCCCTCACATGTCCAATCAGAGAGTTTAGGCCCTGGATTTTTATTTTTTGTTTTCTTTTTCCCATTAAACCCTTCCTAACCTATATATGTAAATTTCACTATCAAACATGAAGGGACGGTATAATAGGAAAAAGAAACAAAAAAAATAAAAAATCAGGGTCTAAACTCTCCAATTGGACATATCAAGGCTTAAAGTCTAAAATGGTATAAACTCCAGGGTCTAAACACTAATTAGTCCTTTCTATATATAGCAAGGTTACTTCAATTACCTTCATCGTCAACTTGGTGGTGTTAATGATTTGTTCTTTTAAGAGAGGTTGCTAAGAAAAATACAAGAACCGTATAGCTACTGATATGACTTCTTATCCATCACTTACTTTGCTTAAGATAGTTCCAAATTAATTAATTAAAAGTGGTTTATTTTGAATAAATGGTAGGTTTGATTTCAAATAAAGCATAGATTGTAAGCAAGGTTCACAGTATCAGTATCGAAAACGGACCCTCCCTAGCCTATGAGTACGGGATCGGCGGTATCGGCAGTATTAACAGTTTCGGATTTGAATGTCACATTTTTTTTGGTATTGGAAAACAAATTATTATCAATGGATTATTATAATTCTAGAAGAACATATTTTATATAATTATGCATTGTTTTAAGTATTTCAGGTGTCGTCTCTTAGTAATTTTGAAACTAAATGAAATAGTAATCATCCATGCCGATTGGTTTACCTACGAATTGACTGAAAAAGAGACCCTTAATGTCGGTATCGGTCAGTACCGATATCGGTCAGTATCGGTTCGGAACATGCCAAACTGTATCGGTATCGACTGTATTGGATCGGTATCGGCCGATACTGCAAACAAACTATGATGGTAAGGACCACAACAATATGATGGATGGAGAGCAAGGTCCTAGATGAGGGGATTGTCTTAGGTAATAAACTGAAAGGAAGCCAAACTACTATTTTAATGAATATTTAAATACATGTTCAAGAGTGTTTCTCAATAGGGATTATTGCATCAATATACCAATTTGATGCAATTTTGAATGGCCGAGGATGGATAGCTTGCTGAGACATCATGCATGAGTAAAACACATATATGCAACCCTTACAAGTAAAACAAGGACGTGCAAGGATGCCCCATGGGGTCCAGCAGGCAAATTCTTGTAGGGTATGGGAAGCTCACAAACTAAGGAGATAAAAAGCAAGATAAGGATCAAGTTTCCTAGTATGAACATTGGAACATTTGCAATGATATGATGATTATGACAAAGATTAATAACGTATTTGCAAGAAGCAAAGAGATCCTTAGATTAAAAAAGATCAAAGATATGAACACTGTCATAACAAGAAAAGAAAAAAATGAGGTAACCATGCATGTAGATAATATTTAAGAATAATATAAAATAATTGGAAAAAAAGATGACAACAAAGTTAATAAAAGAAGTTAGTTAAGCATTGGTACTCAAATAAGACAACATAAAAATATTAAAAAGAGATATCGGGAATATATGTGCATAATAATATGAATAATGAAAAGTCATATATATATATATATATATATATATATATATATATATATATATAACAACATAAAAATATTAAAAAGAGATATCGGGAATATATGTGCATAATAATATGAATAATGAAAAGTCATATATATATATATATATATATATATATATATATATATATATATATATATCAATGAAGATGTTAGCATAGTAAAGCATTCATATATAAAATAAGACTACATAAAAATATTAAAAAGAGATGTCGGGAACATATGTGCATAAAATGAGTAATGAAAAGTTATATGAAGGAACAATATAAAAGGTCAAGATGATTTCAGCAGAAGAATTGTGTTGTCATGGACCGTATAATAGCAAGTATTCGCTTTTGGTGCAGGATTAAGATGAACATTTAACTTCAATGTCAAAGTGGATCAACTACTAATACCAGGAGTCGCAAGCATCGCCACATGAGCTTCAACCTAGAGCCAGTGAAAATCATTATCTACTGTGCTGACGCATCAAGAAATAAAAGACTTAACAGTCCCTAGACGATGAAGTGAGACCAATATAGAATAAGATATGTTAAAGACTCTTAATGGTTTACACAGGAAACTAAAAAGTGGAGTAAAATTAAACAAAGAGCAGAGTAACCAAAGGCAAAAAGCACACTTAGGCACCAAGGTCCTATGGGGAAAAAGGAGCAAAAGCAAATGAAAAGTGAGGCGTCCATGAGCAAACATGGGGCATGTATAATTAGAAGACAAGTTCCTGAACCTCTAAACTGTTTTGTGATGCATGTACTAGGTCAGATAAAGAAAACTTCAACAACACTTGAACCACTGTAAGAAGGTCAATGATCCTATTGGGTCCTCGTATAAGGTCACTCTTGGAAGCAAAAGCAAGGCACATTCCTGGCTGAAGTGAGGGGAAACCTCACTTCGATGCTGAGCTTCTCGTCTAGGCGTGAGCCTACATGCGCTTTTAATAACTAAAGGTACTAGCCTAGGCGTGAGCAAATGCTTGCTTTTAATAATGAAGGTTAAGAGCAAAAATGCAGGTTCAAGATTGTATTATTCCATATTCTTGGTGAATCCATGTTTATTGAAATGCCAAATCATTATATTTTTTGGTAAACTCATGTTACTGAATGCCCAAATCATTATAGTCATCATTCTGGATATCAGTCAGTAAGCTGGTATGTCTAAAGGTAAACCGATACGATATGCCTAACCTGTACAAGTAAAATCCGTCCGAATTTAATAACTAATTCAATTTTGATAATGATTCAAACATATATCTACCAATAGAAACACACCTTTGATTTTGTAACAAAGCCGCATTACCCCTACTTGGTTAAGTATAGTACAGGTCGGGCCATTACATCACTTATTGTGTTCTAATGGATCATTCACAGATCAAACAATTTCATTATATAGGATTTGATATAAAATACAAAATACTTGTTATTGAAGCAAGAACAGGGAGTACCAATTCTTAGTTTTATTAATACTATAGTATAGTATGGTAAAGTTATAACATAACTCTCTCTCTCTCTCTCTCTCTCTCTCTCTCTCTCTATATATATATATATATATATATATATATATAGGCTGGTTGGGTATAAACCGTTTAGAATACCTACTACAAGAAACATCACCTCTAATGTGTTTCTGTCGATAGAAAAAGAACCTGTACTTAAACTCTCCAGGGGGTAGGCAGCCATAGCGGCAATGCCTCCTTATTATTAGATTTATATTAATACTTTGATTCTTGTCATACATGACATACAAAGTGAATTATTATTCTATACTGTTGTGGGGTCATGTCACCTGAAGTATCCACTATACGCTGTTATCCAGTATGGTGCCGAGCCAAACTGTATTGACCAGTATCCAATATCAAGAACCTTTGGATTATAATAAGATGCACGACGCTCCATGTGTCTGGTGAACCTGTCTACCAAAACCGATTAAAACATAGAAGATTCTACTCCACGTTGAAAGGTTTCTAAAACACTTTTTTAGGTATTTCGATACAAGCCCTTCAAAACTTGTTCATTTCAATAAAGGCCTCTAATCTAGTTATTTAGAATTAGAACATGGTAGTCAAAGACACGCCTCGCCGCAAGACGCAGCAGTTGCGCCTCGCACCTCACTAGACGAGGCACATCACTAGACGAGGCACATTTCTCCGGGCGAAACCAAAAAAGGCACACCTAGAGGCGCCTTATGTTTTTTTTACAAAATTGTTTAGGCAGGGAGAGTCTTTTACCACATACAAGTGGAAGGGACATACAAGTGGAAGGGAGGTAACCCTCTCCATAGTTGCTAAAGTTGGCTCCAGTCGAACCGGAAAAAAAATTAAAATTTACTAAAAGCGTGGTAGGAAGAACACAAATTCTTGTTAGTTCTGTCGACTCCTAGTGCTGCTCTGCTAATTCAATAGGTTATGTTTTGACATGTTTTTGTTGATTTAATATGTTATTTTGCTTAATGCATTCATCTTGTCCTTGTATGTTATCATAACTTTCAAATCTATTCATCAATATAAATATGTATCTTACAATACACGATACGATAAACAAGCAAACCGATACACCATACACATCGTCTTAAGATGACATAGTTTGATCCACAAGCACCATGTCTGTATGAGTTTAAAAAAAATCACCAAAATCCACATGGAAAATCATATGGAAGCCAGAATAGACCATAACAAAACTGCAGTATTTGTATCAAAATCGATTTCCTACCATTTTTATGAACATCGGTATCAGCGGTTTCGGGAGTTTCGGACTTGCTGATTTCGGAAGTCAAATAGAAAGAAATTACTTTAGAAAACTAGAAATACTATTTTATACAGTTAGCCGTAATCTTATGTATTATGTTGTTTCCTTTAATTATGAAGGGAATAATATTTAACATTTTTGAATTACATTTACCCACAATAGACATTGTTGTTCATTTACTTGTTTTACAAACTACCCCATAATAGACATTTTTCAATGGAAAAATATTAAGACACATGAACGTTGTTAATTATAGTATACAACTTCTACAAACGGTAATAATTACATTGTGTCTGATATGAAATTTATCAAACACAATTTAATATGTTGATCTACAGCACAAACAAATCAGTGTCAACAGTGTTTTTAACATATTTCTTTCTTTTTTAACTTTCGCTAAATTGACTGTAAAAGAGCGGCAATTTCAGTGTCGAATTCGACATGCCAAAACCGATACGACTGCAAACCTTGAACAAAACAAGGAATCATCTTCAACCCTATATTCCACATCTTATTATTTATAAATTGCCTTTATTGTGTTTCCATTATAAGAATGCAAATATACTCTAGTAGCTACCTTGGCCAAAAAAATTATACTCATACAACTCGCGTTCATCTTCAATCGTCCGGAAGTAATATTCTTCTGTAAATAAATGAGAATACTAAATCTAGTGGAACCTTCTTAGGCGATCAACTCAAGTACAAATTTTATCCTTAGATATGAAATACTACAACATCAAACACTGTATTATATCATAAAAACATATGATTTACCAAGACATCCTATGCTGCACAGCTAAAAACTTGACATAGATGCCACCAGCACGTCAATTCATTTTGTGTGTCCTAGTGTACTTTGGAGTGTCAAGTGTCAATACAATTCCACTAGTCAAGTTGTAACAAGAACACTACATCATTGCAAACCAAAAATAGCACAAGCCAGCTAAATTAACGGATAAAAAACTGAACAAACAAAGATCGTTACGGAAGAATCTTACTCTCCACAGACCCGAACCGGATGGCGAACATCTCATCCTTCACTTCACCATCGGAGAAGTCCGGTGCGTGCCACACGCACGACTTCTCGTTCCCGGCGTGCTCCTGAAGCTTGATCTCCGGAAAAACTACCAACATAAAAACGCCTAAATCAGCAAGCGACGAAATCAAGTTCCGAAACCCTAGATGGAGAAACCCTACCATAGTGATTGGCGCAGATCTTCAGCGTCTTGGCCTGCCGCATGACGATCCGGACCTTCCCGGTCTCCTTGTGCTTGAGGAGCTTGATGCTCCCATGGCCCCTCTCCTTCCACTGGTTACCTTCCTTGTCGAACCGGTACAACTTCGCCTTCCTAGAAGGAGAAAAAAAAGGACGCAACTTTAAGACCCTAACCCTAGAATGAGTGGCAGATCGGTAAATCCACTTACAGGTCGAGGAAGGCGTCCTCCTCCTCCTCGCCGGTGGTGACGGCGACCTCCTCGAGCTTGATTATGGGGGCGATCTGGGCTCCGGTGTCCTCGTCCTCGGCGGCGCCGGTGGACTCCTCCTCGTCTCTGCGCTCGGGATCGGTGCTCGCCATGGAGATCTAGAGAGAGAGAGAATGGATTTTTACTAGAGAGGAGGAATGGAAAAGCTAGGGTTTTTAATAGTGAGGGGAGGCTATATAGAGATTTATTAGAGAGAGGAGGCGGTGGAAGGGGTCGGATCCGGTGCTATTTTTTTTATTGCAAAGACGTGTGCTAAACCGTTGAGTTATATATGGACGGTTAAGATGTCCTGTGGCAGTATTTGAGGGACCAGCTGGCAAAGGCTGGTTTGACAGCAACAAGTAGGGCCCGGAGAATATTATTGGTTGGAAAATAATAGTGGAAATCATGAATTAAGAGCATCTCCAACCCTATTGTCTTGTTAAGTGTTGTGAGTCTTAGGTGGCTACTATGTGGCATGAGCCAGAAGACAATATCTTGTTTATATGACAAAATTATATCTCAAGACAATGAGATAGAAAAACTCTCTCCAATGCAAAAGTATTGAGGAGACAATAAAAAGTATTTTTTCCAACTTCTAAGACAACTCCTCCACTTCTTCAACTTTTTTATAAATATTTCTATTCATAATTGATGATGTGGAGACAAAGTCATTGTGAAGTACATTGTCTAGATCTAGACAACCAACTTCACATTCTCCTTGCCATGTCATTGCCATGTCAACTTCATGTTTTATTCTACATTTGCATTGGAGAAGAATTTTTGGAATGAAAGTTTGTCATTCCTATGTGGCAACCATTTTTTCTAAACTCACAATAGGGTTGGAGATGCTCTAAGAGACATTATTTTGGTTGCAAATAACTAGGCTTAATTGCACTTTGATACCATCAACTATTCCGTTTTTTCAAGTTGATACCTCAACTATTTTTTTTTCCAACTTGATATCCTAAATTTTTTTTTGGACAATAATACTCTTACCCAAAAATTAAAACTACCACTCAACCCCTCTCCCTCCCCTCCTCCAGCCCCCCCTTCCGGCCACCACCCCCCGCCCCCGCCCCCGCCCCTCTCCCCGCCGCCCCGCCCGCACCCTCCGCCCCTCCCCCCCCCTCCCCCCCTCCGCCCCTCCCCCCCTCCCGCCACGCCTGCACCCTCCCCCTCCACCCCCTCCCCCCCCCGTTCCCCTCCACTCTCCGGCCACCTGCACCCCCTCCCGCTCCCTCCCCTCCCTCTCCCGATGCCCTCCTTTTCCGACTCCACCATCGCCGGAGAGGGAGGGGGAGGTGGTCGCCGGAGAGGGAAGGGAGGGAGGTGGTCGCCGGAGTGGGGGAGGGAGGGGAGAAGGGGAGAGGGAAGGGATAAGGGCATTTTAGAAATTTTTAAAAATTTAGGTATCAAGTTAAAAAAAATAGTTGAGGTATTAAGTTGTTGAGTAAAAAAGTTTATGGTATCAACTTGAAAAAACGGAATAGTTGAGGGTATCAAAGTGCAATTGTAATGACCATGGTTCGTATTACGTATTTTGGTATACGTGTACGTATTTTGACTCGTATTGCATGTCTCCTCGCATGATTTATTTGACATTTTATTTGCTTGATTCGGTTCGGCTTGTTTGGCTTGATTCAGTTTGTGAACCAAACCCCTACCTACCACCCCCATCATCATTTATTAACCCAACACTCTTTCTCTCTCCTCATTCACTCTTCTTCTTCCTCACCATTACTCTCCACCTACCAGGAAGGTTTAGGCAAGTGCATCTTGCTTCATAGAGGAATTCTATTTTATTGTTCCACTGTCTTCCTCATGTGTTTCTAACCCACTTTAGTACTTAGTATTTTTTTATTTCCGTGGTTAATTAATTGTAAATCTAGCCTTGTTGTATTTTCGATTTTCATGAGTTTTGAGCTATCAATCCTGCATATTTTTGTTATTTGATGGTTCCATGTTGTAGAGAATTTTATTTTAGCCAAATTTGACCTATAGGAGTCTGGATTTGGGTTCCTATTGTGGTTTGATGGAGCATGGAGGCCATGGTATTTTCCATGGACAGATTCTCTGTGGAAGCCATTAATTACACTTTTGGCCGCATGCAACATTGAGTTGCTTAGCCGCAGTTGAATTTTGCTAGCTGTTACTTAGCAAATATCTATGGCCGCATGGCCGTTAAAATATTCTTGGCCGCATGAGCATTTCTTTGCTTGGCCATGAGCATTTGCAAGCATTTGCTTGCATGCATTTGGTCGCATGGCCATTTAATTAATTGCAAGTATTTGCTTACATGCATTTGGCCGCATATGCCCCCCTCCATTTAACTGCTTTGGCCGCATATGCCCACCTCCAATTATTTGCCCCCCCTCCAATTAGAATTGCATGGCCGCATAGGCCATTTGCATGGCCGCATAGGCCATTAGAAATTGCATGGCCGTACAAGCTCCAATGAATTAGCAATATTTGCTTTGGCCGCATGGCCAATTAATTAATTGCTTGCATGCATTTGCATGCAATATTTGCTTGGCCGCATGCAAATGCAATTGCCTTGGCCGCATGGCCATTTAATTAATTGCTTGCATGCATTTTCTTTATTGTATGGTTTTAAATTGTGGCCGCATGCATATTTACATGGTTGACCGCATGGCCCTTGTTTGCTGGTTGTTGCATGGCAATTATTTGTGTGGTCGCATATTGTATAGTGACAATATTTATTGGCTGACCGCATGGCAATTTTATGCGACAAGTTTCTCCTGAACCGCATGATTCCTCCACAGCCCTTGTCCCTGCTAATATTAAATTACTACATGTATGCTTATGCCATATTAATTTTTAATATGTTCCCTGACACGATGGTGACCCGTTGTGGAACACTTTTGATAAATGACATGACATGATAGTGGCCCGTCGTGGCACCCTCCTGATAGTGAACATGACATGATATATATCTCGAAGGCTGTTGCGACGGCTAGCATGTCATGACAAGATTGAATGGCCTGGACACCGTGGATGATTGTGATTGTACAAGTGAACCGGTAATGTTTGTATCATGTCTAGGACAGGGATCCCTGAGTACCACGGTCAGGGGTACCTACTGTAAATGGCTAAGGCTAATAACTAGAATAATTCAGTAGTCATGAGAGATTTTTCCAGTTACAGGCGATCCCGTTATCCCGGCCACCATTGTTGGACTTGCAGTCTGCCGACGAGTAGGGCACAAGTCTAGATTCACTGATATATGAAAAAGAACGAGGCACTGCTTAATGAATCCAAGTCGCCTGGATAACCTGGATTAGCTGCAGGGCTTGTGGCTGGAGGAACATCTCACTGCATATTGCCAGTAACTAAGGCTTGCGATAACCCTAGTTAGCTAATGTAGAAAGCCGTAGTCACTGATTGGCCGGGAGCGATTGTATGGTGTAGTTTCAGTACTCGATTATTGCAGGCTTGATCGCATGATTGTCACTTTTAATAATAAAGATCAGAGGATAAGTTCTGTTCAGGTGAAGGGTTACAACCCCGGTCCTTGTTTGGTTTAAGGGTTGTAACCTGGCTCCCGGAGCAGTTCTGAGTCCTCTCTTCGTTTATTGTCTTATTTCACCCCACGTCAGGCTTGTTATGTTTTACCTTACCAACAAGATTTGGAGACGGAGTTCTATTCAGGTGAAGGGTTACAACCCCGGTCCTTGTTTGGTTTAAGGGTTGTGACCTGGCTACTTGAATGGTTTTCTCGTACTCTATTATGACTGTTGTTATTCTTTTATTATCAAGCTCTTTTGTAACTGCTTTTAATATTTATTTCTGATATGCTGGTTTTAGTTTTTAAGTGAAGCCTCCTTTGTGGCACTTGCTCTTTCTGGGATCTGACCCAGCTGGTTTTGTATGGCCAGATTTCGGAGCAGCTCCAGAGGATTTACCGACTTCCCAGCCCGATGGTGACCACCAAGCATAACCAGGACAACGAGTGGGTTTATTTTTGGCTCTCCCACTCTATTGTAAAATTTTCCTTTTGAGGCGTTTTGCCGGCGAGCACCTGTTAGCTCGTATTGCATACCTTATTACTGTCTGCCTACGGGCTGTAACGTGATTGACAGATCCTAGGGTTGATCATGTATGACTAAACTTTTGCTAGTCCTCATATTTTGTAACGACTAGCTTCATGATCAACTGAATATGTAATGTTTGGGACGCCTTACTATTGTATATTTGGTGATCTTACATCTTGTAACTTTATTTGCTTGCTTGAGATTGAGACATTTAGGCTTGTTGTTGACCATAGGGGACTGATGGATTGTACTTAAACCCTCATATATCTAGACAGCCGTGACCGTATAGTGAGGTGGATTCCATTTCATTATACGTAGCTGGCTATGTATGCCCCCGCTCTCCGGTATTCTGGTTCCGGGGCGTTATATGGTTTAAGTGGTGACCCATGCAGGTCTTGTAAATCAAGATATGTGAGGGTTTACCGAATAGATGTCTCAATCAACACTTGTCCTTGATCTCTGCTCGTATCTTCTAATCCCTGAGATTCTCGACCTGATCACATGCTTGTATCGTTGATCTGTCTTGGTCCTTTCTTATTGTTTCCTATGTCATCTTCTGCAGCGGCATTGTTCCTGGTCCTACCGATCGGCAAGGCGAAGCACCTCCCGTGGACCATCAGCAACCAGAAAATCAGGCCCAACACTCAGGAGCAGCCTCCTGGGTCATGCCTTCCGGAGATCCAGAACCCCCGGTACAGTCAGCTCAGCCCGCAAGGCAGGATGATGGAGCCTTGGTTGGACTTATCAGGAAGTTGCTTGCATCGCAGGATCGTCGAGGAGATGCCTTGCATCAGGCTGTGGCAGATGCTCTGGACAGAGGTGGACATCATGGGAACAATACAGCGAACAGTTTCAAGCGCCTGAACCCTCCATTCTTCGATGGCAGCGAAGATGCTATCGCTGCTGATGCGTGGCTTCAGGACAAAGAGGTGATATTGGAGGCAGCGATGACCCCAGAAGATGAGAAGGTGGCCGTAGTGTGCCTGCAATTATTGGATCTAGCCCGCAGCTGGTGGGCGGCGCAGGCCGTTGGACTAGTGGCGCCTATTGCCTGGATAGTATTCCGTGAGAGGTTTCGGACCAAGTACTTCGATGCTGTAGCACGGTACGATCTACAGACCAGTTTCACCAAGTTTTCCAGGCTTTGTCGGTTTGCTCCCACCTTGGTGGCGACCGAGTTCGATAGAACCCAGCGATTTCAGCAAGGACTCCACCTAGAGATTTTCCTGGCGGTGGAGCAGTTTGAGCATCAGACTTTTGATACGGTATTGAGGGCAGCTAGGAGGCATGAGTATACCTCTCAGAGGATTGTGGACAGGACCGGAGGTCGAAAGCGATCTCACGGCCAGATGAATCAGTCGCCAGCCCCAGCCCCGGCAGCTAGGGCTTTGACCATTGGAGCTCCGAGAAGGATAGCTTCAGTTACGTTGGTTCAACATTCAACCCCGACGTATCCTCAGCAGCAGAAGCAGAAACAGTCTTCCCCCATGGGCTGCTCTTATTGTGGGAAGCCTGGACATGTTGTTTCAGAATGTCGCAAGGCTCGAGGACTGTGTTTGCTTTGTGGAGCGCCGGACCACAAGGTAGGGTCCTTCCCGTTCAGGACTGACACATCACCAGCTATGACCAGTTCATCAGTTAGGGGACCAGCCCCAGTACCAGTCCAACAGCAGTTTCCATCCCCGAGGCCGTTGCCGACGCAGACCCAGGCTTTTCAGCAGTAAAGGCCTTAGCAGTATACCCAGATGCAAGTTCAGAATAGGCAGAGAGGATTCCAGCAGAGAGGGCCGGCACCCAGAGGACATGGTCAAGTGTTGTCTTTAACCATGGGAGAAGAAGGAGTGGCGCCAGGTGAGGTAGTAGCAGGTACTATTCTCGTCAACACCTTTCCGACTTCAGTGTTATTTGACTCTGGTGCATCGCATTCATTTATGTCTGCACGATTCGCGACACGGATAGGACTGGAGCCCGAGTCATTATCAGTAAGGCTCAATATACTTACTAGTAACGGTCTTGTGGGAGTAGATAGAGTGTTTTCCTCGTGTCAGATCGTGGTTAGCGGTAGAGAGTTTCCCGCTAGGCTGATAGAATTCCCGATGGCCGATTATGATGTGGTCTTAGGAATGGATTGGCTGAGGGACCAGTATGCTAGGATAGACTTCCATATTGGCAGAGTTGTTTTTAGCATTCCAGGCGAGCCGGAGTTTTCCTTTTCTCGAGGCGAAGTTGAACCTTCTCCTCCAATATTACGGATGGCCGTAGCAGCACTGCAGTTACCCCAGATAGTCGAGGAATTTCCAGATGTTTTCTCGGAAGAGCTTCCAGGAATGCTGTCAGAGCGAGAGATCGAGTTTACTATCGACTTGATCCCCGGGACCGCACCAGTGTCAGAGAGAGTCTACAGGATGGCGCCGTCAGAATTGGAGATATTGTACAAGATGATTGAAGAACTCAGAACCAAGGGATTCATTCATGCTAGTGGATCACCTTGGGGAGCCCCGATGCTTCTTGTGAAAAAGAAGAATGGTACGTCCAGATTATGTGTTGACAATCGTATCTTGAACTCAGTAACAATCAAGAACAGATATCCTCTCCCAAGAATAGATGACTTGTTTGATCAACTCAGAGGAGCGACAGTATTCTCGAAGATTGATTTGCGGTCAGGATACTACCAGATCAGAGTCAGAGAGCAGGACATCCCGAAGACAGCTTTCAGATCTAGATATGGGCATTGGGAGTTCCTTGTTATACCCTTTGGAGCGACCAATGCACCGGCTGTATTCATGGACCTCATGAATTGTATCTTCATGCCTTATTTGGATCAGTTCGTGATCGTGTTCATAGACGATATCCTGGTCTACAGCAAGAGTGAAGCAGAGCATGAGAAGCATCTCAGAGTTGTCCTCTAGATTCTCCGAGAGCACCAGTTGTACGCCAAGTTCAGTAAATGCGAGTTCTGGCTCGATCGCATTTCATACTTGGGTTATATCATCACCAGAGGGGGAGTAGAAGTGGATCCCCAGAAGATCATAGATATCGAAACATGGCCAGTTCCCATCACAGTTGCAGAAGTTCGCAGCTTTCTTGGATTAGCCGGCTACTACCGGAGATTTGTTTCGGACTTTGCTCGGATTTCAGCGCTATTGACACAGTTGACCCACAAGGAGGTGCAGTTTGCTTGGACAGCAGAATGTCAGGATTCTTTTGAGAAGCTGAAGCGAGGCTTGATGACGGCATCCATTCTCACACTTCCAGATGGGACCGGAGAATTTTCAGTTTACTGTGATGCTTCAGGCAGAGGTTTAGGATGTGTTTTGATGCAGCATTGGAAGGTAATAGCTTATGCGCCACGACAACTTCGTGATCATGAGAGGAATTACCCGACACACGACTTAGAACTGGCAGTGTAGTGTCCCGTCCCGCTCAGTCAATCGGAGGAATCGGAACGCCGACGGCGTTCGGACTTAGCCTTGCAACGGCTGCTCGAAGACATCGCTCGGTCGAGACGACCGCTCGCTCAGGTGGGATAGTTTCGGTGAACTTGCCTCATCTTAGCCTTCACATAATAAATCGCATATTTTCAACTTGCATAAGTAGACTTGATAATAAAAGAGATGAATCCACATAGAGAAGGGAATAATCCCGACGGGTCGAACTAAGTTAGAATATTGAAAGGTCCAACAGTCGGCTTAGAGTTGGTGCACGGCTTGCTTTGAAAATGACACTCGGTCCTTCGTCCCGTGGCTTAGGAGAAGGAAAAGTTGGTATTCACCACAAGCTAAGAGTTAGCCAAATTCATAGGCATCGCCCGCATAAATGCTTCATAAAGCATGCACGGTCTCTTCGCCCAAGGCGTGGCATAGCCTCTGTTCGCCGACGGGTTAAGTTGTAATGCACGGCTTGTGGCATAAGTCTAGGCACCTCAAATAGCTTGGTTGTTCAAGTCAAATGCGTGCACGGCACGTTCCTATGACGCAAGGCTTGATGCAGCCTTTGCTCGTCAAGTTATTGCAAAGTAAGTTAGGCGAGTTACGTTAAGCTAATATGAGTAGTAGCAGGCACGGCCCTATGAGTTCTACGGCCGGGTATAACCACATAGTCTTCCGATCGTAAGGCCCGTCATATAGAGTATGACTTGGGTGGTGGTGTCACATAGAGTTTCAAGTTGGTTTAAGACACGATGTCACAGACTTAGTGTTTTAAGGCACAGGCCACGGTTGATTCATTGAGTCTGGAAAGTGCTTTAAATAGTTATTCTTGAGTTGAGTGAAATGATAGGGCAAGAAAGAAAGAATGCTCGCGACTGGGTCGTTGAGGCAAGAAAGTAGAATGCTCGCGACTGGGTCGCTGAGGCAAGAAAGAAGAATGCTCGTGACTGGATCGTCGAGGCAAGATCTCAGATGTGAGAAGTATTGAACTTAGCCCTGAAAGAGATGGTAACACTAGAGGTAGAATGACTGTGTGAGACGTCAGTTTGAGTCGAGTCTTGCATGGTCATTGGACAACTTGTACAAGGTAAATAAAATAAACTGTTTCTCGAACGGCAACCCAGGCGGCCCATGGGAACCGTTGCGATAGAGACATTTCGTAGCTGTGTGCTGGATGACCGCACGGGTTAGGCGGGGACTTGCAGCGGAGCTAGCTACTCGCGCTGACAAGGGGCATCCGTCTAATCAAAACTACAAAAAGGAGTCCATTATAGCGCTAGGCGCTAGTGACTAGTTCATATAGATGAGTCGGCATGGGCGACGATCCGCATGTATGCCTTTGGATTGAGTCGAGTATTGAGTGTAGTATATCAAGGAAGTCGAGTAGAATGTATGAGTATAGTTGGAACATAAAATGTTGGGCCTAAGATTTGGTTGCAACATAGGCGACGTGCTTCCGCACGAGATGTGGCGTCGAGTCTTATGTTGTCGGCATATAAGTTGCATAGTTTGGATGTGAGTTGTCTTGAGTCTAAGTCAGGAAAGGCTGCAAGGCAAAGTCGGTCGAGTGACATTTAACCCACAAGTCTTGATTGGGTCAGTTGATGATTTAGTAGCGAAGGGCCGCGAGGCGGCAAGGGCCGTGAGGCGGCGATATGATTGAGTCTCATTTGAATTGCGAGGCATGGCCTCAACAAGGACTTCTAGCACGGTCACACAGGAATGAAGTCTTATCACGTAGTTGCGTCTCTGATTTTAAGCCGCAAGGCAAGCACGACTTGATAGGTTAACGTTGTTGAGTTGATGTTGCGTTGCAAGCACGAAATTGTCTTGAGACACAAAATAGGCCAAGACGTCTGTCCTAAAACAGATCCTAAGGAAAGAGTAGAAAGACAATCATAAAAGGGACTATGTTACACACAAATTAAACTAACGTATTGGTTTCGTATGGGTGGGCGAGGAGCTCGTTCCACCAGTACAGTTGAGTACTGACACCCACATAGTTTTCATGTGTAGGCAGAGGTAGAAGCTTCTGGCGCGGAGCTCGCTTGGATGCGTCAAGGCACGGAGTTCCTTGGCGATTCGAAGCGTACGGCCGCATGGAGTTAAGACTTATACGGGACATAATGTATGGACGTCGCCTTCCGAAGCATCCGCTGGCTCAAGACTTGTTTTTGAGAGATGAGAGAGAGCTGAGTGACTTGTAAATGTGAGAAGAGTGAGCTTGAGTGAGTTGTAATCTTGGCCTTGTGCCCTTTGTAACCTTTGTTTTAATATCAATAAAAGAGTGTTTTGCAATGACTTGTGTTTTGTTCTAAATTCTGCTCCTATTATTATGTCCTTGCTTGGAACTTCTGTGCGACGACCCCGTCGCAGCCGCTGAAATCGGTCGTTATGGAACCCGCCTTGCACGAGTGCAATCTAGGCTCGTGCGGCATCACGCCTTAGCGAGAACGATCGCTCCTACGGGAGCGGGGCGTGACATAATGGTATCAAAGCACGGCTTTACGTCCTTGGACTATCGATTGAATTCTTTAACTCCGTTGTTTTTGCAAACTCTGAAGTGTTGCTTCCGCATGTTGATATCGTTGGTGCGCTCTCTCTCAAATGTCCCACGGGATGTCCATACAATATCTAAATAATTTGCGAAACGTAGGAGAACAGTTTTTGATAAAACAAAAAGATGGTTTGCGTAAGCACGGTTGGCTAAGTCGGGCTAGAAATATACACCAAAGTTGCGTCGACCTTAGAAAAGTCGAGTACGGGATTCGTAATGTTTCGAGCAAGAATGAGTTAGACTTGATTGAGTAAATGAGATGACTATCGATACGGGTGCTATCGAACGACGATGTTATCGTCGGTGCGATATAAGGTGAGCGTGCTTGAAATTTATGGAATCGTTCGGACGGAAACTCGAGGAAGTAGATTGTGAATCAAATAATAGTTTTGAGGATTTGTTGAATGACTTCATCCCTGAGTGGTGTATGTGATAGCCTCAGGGATGTCGATCGATCGATTGAGGATTCGGGGTGTCGATGAGTCTATCAGCAAGCGTCGCACATATACAAAGCCTTAGATTGAGTGAGTTATTGTCATAAAGTTTGATAAGTGGATTCGAACAAATTAGAAATGACACGCACAGAACGTGCACGGAATTGAGAATTGTGCGAGTATAAAACACGAAGGTGATTGAGTAGATAAATCAAATCGAGAAAAAGTTAGGGTGTAGCAAACGAATAACTTGATAAAGAAAATCGATATGGATCATATGTGAAAAGTTAGCACGACAGGTAGATAGCGTGCATGAGAAAGTTGAATTTGGAAGTTATGCAATGACTCTAAGGATTGGATTGAATGTTGCTCGATGATTTGAGTTAGCAAGGAATGATGCGAATTGAGAAAATACGTTGGTCGATGACTCAAGATAGATGGATGAACAATACACGAATTTGGGTTTGAGGAATTTGATGTTGGAAATGATTCGAGGGATGATGATCGAACTTGAATTTGAATGTTGAGGAGATTATCCAGTCGAATGATAGCATCATTCGCACCACTCGAAAATTAGTTGCAAAGGAAGATCGTCAGGTTACGCATATCATCGATAGTATTGAGACGTATCAAAGATTGATATGTGATAACTCGGGGGTACTCTGACTCGATGAATGACAATCGTACAAGTGTTATTGTTCGGTTGGATATAATACTTAGGATTTTGATTAAGATGAATGTTGGATGAAAAGATGGTTACGTTGATAGCCACAACGTCGACGATCTTGTCTTGCGCGAGCGCAACTCCAGCCTCGCACATGCGTTGCGTCGAATTTGGGGCAATTGTTTCG
Source organism: Iris pallida (assembly GCA_029216955.1). Lineage (NCBI taxonomy): Eukaryota > Viridiplantae > Streptophyta > Magnoliopsida > Asparagales > Iridaceae > Iris > Iris pallida. The sequence goes on from JANAVB010042819.1 coordinate 2,252,873, forward strand.
CGTGAGCGCTAACATGGTGATTTATGTCGCGGGAATGATCGAACTCGAAAAATCAGGATGCGATAACTTTGATTGTCTCGACTTGTCGGTTTGATACGAAAGAAAAATTTGAGGATGTTAGGACTTGCGATTGATGAATGAAATAAACTTGAGGATTGAGTAGGTCCAATCCGCGCATCGTGAATGAATTAGTCTAGACGCAAAACAAGAGTTACGTCCCGATGAGGACAATTATCCCGCGGGAGCGTGCATGGTGATTCATGCCTACCGTGGATAATCTGACTCGCGTGAGATCGGGGCGCAACGTATTGTTAAGTCAGATGACCTTGTGATCGATTTCGTGGATTAGGATAGATGACTTAGGGAGTATGGAATGTGAATTATGGTTTAGCGATGAATTGTGTCGTAGCGTGTTTCACTTGGAATGATTGATAGGCGTATTATTTCGAACGTGTTCGAAGAAATAGACTATGCGACTTGATGAACGAATGATATTGATATGTCAAGGAATTGGTTGAAACGTGAGTTATCGTAGGATGGCTTTGCTGAATGACTCGGACCCCGTACGATAAATATTGGGACGTGTGTAGGCAATCTCTGTTCGAAGTTTAGAAATCGGAGTGATGCGAGCTTGGGTAGAAAAACCCTGTACTATTAACTTGGTTTGACCTTAGGATGGGGTCAGTGTTGATATCGTTGTTTGGGAACTATGATTCCAATACTGATGGAAAGACAGCCTAGCGGTTAGGCAGACGTCCAAGTGCGAAGTGGTAGGATTATGAAGGCACCGCTCACGAGCCTCGGTTGACATGCATGTATATCAAGGACGCTTGAATATGTGCACGATCCGACTCGAGTGGTGATGGCGGAATTCGCTATCACGAGGCTTGGCTGAGATGCATGTATTTTGGAGACGCCTAGAATATGTGCACGATCCAACTAAGTGATATGCTGAATTCAAGTGAGATTTGAGGAACGAGAAAGTGTCGAGGATTTTGAGATCGTAAGTTTTGAAGAAAAGATTGTGGATGGCACGACCGTGGCTCAGATTTGGAAAATGCATAGGAGTAGTGTGTGCGGGAGTCCGTGAATGTTGATTAAAGTGATAAGACGATAAGTATACTCAGTTAGTTTCGAGGATAAAACTTTTTTTGAGTGGTGTATGATGTAGTTCCCCGTCCCGCTCAGTCAATCGGAGGAATCGGAACGTCGACGGCGTTTGGACTTAGCCTTGCAACGGCTGCTCGAAGACATCGCTCGGTCGAGACGACCGCTCGCTCAGGTGGGATAGTTTCGGTGAACTTTCCTCACCTTAGCCTTCACATAATAAATCACATGTTTTCAACTTGTACAAGTAGACTTGATAATAAAAGAGATGAATCCACATAGAGAAGGGAATAATCCCGATGGGTCGAATTGAGTTAGAATATTGAAAGGTCCAACAGTCGGCTTAGAGTTGGTGCACGGCTTGCTTTGAAAATGACACTCGGTCCTTCGTCCCGTGGCTTGGGAGAAGGAAAAGTTGGTATTCGCCACAAGCTAAGAGTTAGCCAAATTCATAGGCGTCGCCCGCATAAATCCTTCATAAAGCATGCACGGTCTCTTCGCCCAAGGCATGGCATAGCCTCTGCTCGTCGACGGGTTAAGTTGTAATGCACGGCTTGTGGCGTAAGTCTAGGCACCTCAAATAGCTTAGTTGTTCAAGTCAAACGCGTGCACGACACGTTCCTACGACGCAAGGCTTGATGCAGCCTTTGCTCGTCAAGTTATTGCAAAGTAAGTTATGCGAGTTACGTTAAGCTAACAGGAGTAGTAGCAGGCACGGCCCTATGAGTTCTACGGTCGGGTATAACCACATAGTCTTCCGATCGTAAGGCCCGTCATATAGAGTATGACTTGGGTGGTGGTGTCACATAGAGTTTCAAGTTGGTTTAAGACACGATGTCACAGACTTAGTATTTTAAGGCACGGGCCACGATTGATTCATTGAGTCTAGAAAGTGCTTCAAATAGTTATTCTTGAGTTGAGTGAAATGATAGGGCAAGAAAGAAAGAATGCTCACGACTGGGTCGTTGAGGCAAGAAAGTAGAATGCTCGCGACTGGGTCGCTGAGGCAAGAAAGAAGAATGCTCGCGACTGGGTCGTCGAGACATGATCTCAGATGTGAGAAGTATTGAACTTAGCCCTGAAAGAGATGGTAACACTAGAGGTAGAATGACTGTGTGAGACGTCAGTTTGAGTCGAGTCTTGCTTGGTCATTGGACAACTTGTACAAGGTAAATAAAATAAACTGTTTCTCGAACGGTGACCCAGGCGGCCCATAGGAACCGTTGCGATAGAGACATTTCGTAGGTGTGTGCTGGATGACCGCACGGGTTAGACGGGGACTTGCAGCGGAGCTAGCTACTCGCGCTGGCAAAGGACGTCCGTCTAATCAAAACTACAAAAAGGAGTCCATTATAGCGCTGGGCGCTAGTGACTAGTTCATATAGATGAGTCGGCATGGGCGGCGATCCGCATGTATGCCTTTAGATTGAGTCGAGTATTGAGTGTAGTATATCAAAAAAGTCGAGTTGAATGTATGAGTATAGTTGGAACACAAAATGTTGGGCCTAAGATTTGGTTGCAACGTAGGCGACGTGCTTCGGCACGAGATGTGGCGTCGAGTCTTATATTGTCGGCATATAAGTTGCATAGTTTGGATGTAAGTTGTCTTGAGTCTAAGTCAGGAAAGGCCGCAAGGCAAAGTTGGTCGAGTGACACTTAACCCACAAGTTTTGATTGGGTCAGTTGATGATTTAGTAGCGAAGGGCCGCGAGACGGCGATATGATTGAGTCTCATTTGAGTTGTGAGGCACGACCTCAACAAGGACTTATAGCACGGTCATACAGGAATGGAGTCTTATCGCGTAGTTGCGTCTCTGATTTTAAGCCGCAAGACAAGCACGACTTGATAGGTTAACGTTGTTGAGTTGATGTTGCGTTGCAAGCACGAAATGGTCTTGAGACACAAAATAGGCCAAGACGTCTGTCCTAAAACCGATCCTATGAAAAGAGTAGAAAGACAATCATAAAAGGGACTATATTACACACAAAGTAAACTAACATATTGGTTTCGTATGGGTGGGCGAGGAGCCCATTCCACCAGTACAGTTGAGTACTGATACCCACATAGTTTTCATGTGCAGGCAGAGGTAGAAGCTTGTGGCGCGGAGCTCGCTTGGATGCGTCGAGGTACGGAGTTTCTTGGCGATTCGAAGCGTGAGGCCGCATGGAGTCAAGACTTATACGAAACATAATGTGTGGACGTCGCCTTCCGAAGCATCCGCTGGCTCAAGACTTATATTTGAGAGATGAAAGAGAGCTGAGTGACTTGTAAATGTGAGCAGAGTGAGCTTGAGTGACTTGTAATGTCACGCCCCAGTACCGAAATACGGAGACGGACTAGGCCAGCTACTCCATATGAGGTACGTAACGTCATACGACGATCGTGGCTGTCGAGAGACTAGGGAGTACATGCTACAATCAAGTCTTCTATGGTCCCACAGAGTTCTATGTCTCAATCGATCAAGTCACATCAGCAATGAAATGAACATTAAAGATAAAGCAGTAAGGCATCCCTGACGATTCATCAAAATGATCATGAGAGACTAGCTTTATAATTTAGCTATCTCAGAGAGTCAGGAGTACAAAATTATACACAGCTGCAGTCTGTTTATTTACAATTCTGTACTGACACAAAATATCATGTAATCCGGCTAACAGGTGCCGGTGGCTAAATGCCGCACAAAATATAAGCAGGAGTAGTGGAGAAGAAACCCACTCGAGTCCCTGAACCGCCATGCTCCTAGTATGCACCATGGATGTCAGGAAGGAAGATCGTGTCCTCTGGCTCTGCTACGAGATCTGGCCAAACAAAACCAGCGGGGTCAGCCCCGAATAGCAAGTACCGCCAAAGGGACACAAGAGTTAAGATTAAAAACCCAGATAATAGAATGATTGATAATAGTAATACTTATGCAACTATTATAGGGTAGCGCAACATCCTCGAACCCATATGGCACCCTTACAACCAAACAAGGACAAAAGGTGCCGTATGGAGTCGGGACGTATCGTACTCTATAACTTTCACATAAGTTAAAAAGGTATAAACAATAAAATCTCCTGATCGTGACTTCGGTCGATAGCCTATCGCAGCACAATAACCAACCCAACAATCAAACAAGAACATGGGTTGGATCATGTACCATGATAGACCAAGTTCCTCAGTCATTCACAGAAGTAGCACTTCACAACCAGAATAAGTCTTCCGTTCATAACTTCGGTCCACAGCCTGTCATAGTACGATAACCAACCCAACAATCAAACAAGAACATGGGTTGGATCACGTACCATGACAGTCCGCTTCCCTCAGTTATTCACGGAAGGTAATAAGATACACACAAGTCGTTTTCGCGGCCAATCAAGTCTACGAGTTTCTAGTGGGACGAGGTTATCCTCGCATCATGTTATTTCAAAATCCTCAGATCGTATCTTTCCAGCAAGGCTAGCCAACCCAGGGGTTCGCGTAGACAGGTGTCATTGAGCACAGGTCCCTCGTAAGGCCACCTTGCCAAGACATATAATATATAGCAGGAATTAATCGGATACAGTCATCCGCTCGTTACGGATGACACAGTATCCGTGGAGACCAGCCGGCGCGTCAAGACAATATCTCAAGGCGGTTGGTGTAACACGATCTCGGGATTTTGCCCTCCCCATGTATCTAGTATATTTAGTTGCCTAATTTAACCCTAGGTGAAATCTTGGACTCACATGCTGTGGCCTGCATGATTATCCTTCTAAAGTCGTACTTTAGTACGAGTACCCCAAAGAGGATTCATGTCAATCAGTATGTCAACATGTGCTACCCTCCTTGGTGTAATGCATCATTGCAAATACGCCACGTGGAGTTACGAGTCATTTGTCGAGCATGAACAAGAACTGGGACATCCAGGTACATGTATCGGGTAGGAACACTTTGTTCTCCGGGGTCACATTAGTGCTCATATCATACTTGGGACAAAAGGCGTAAGGATATAAAATGGGCATAAAATATCTAATAAAATATCAAAATACAGGGTTATAGAAGAGCCAAGCTTAAAGAAATAAAAACCAAAGCTCCAAGAGCCAATGGTTAAGCAAGGAGGTCAGGGGAGCAGCGTAGGTGAAAAGTCACGCACGCTACAGGGAGCAATGTACGTGAAAAGTCACGCACGCTACAGGGAGCAATGTATGTGAAAAGTCACGCACGTTGAGAGAGCAGCGTAGGTGAAAAGTCACGCACGCTACAGGGAGCAATGTACGTGAAAAGTCACGCACGCTACAGGGAGCAATGTAGGTGAAAAGTCACGCACGCTACAGGGAGCAATGTACGTGAAAAATCACGCACGCTGAGAGAGCAGCGTAGGTGAAAAGTCACGCACGCTACAGGGAGCAATGTACGTGAAAAGTCACGCACGCTGAGAGAGCAGCGTAGGTGAAAAGTCACGCACGCTACAGGGAGCAATGTACGTGAAAAGTCACGCACGCTACAGGGAGCAATGTACGTGAAAAGTCACGCACGCTCAAGGAGACACGCTTCCAACAGGAAGCGTACTCAAGTCTGCGTACGCACGCTAAAGAGCGCGCGCAGCTCAATGTGCGTAAGCTAAACAGCTCTGCATACTGCTCACTGTCTTCTCCAAACAGCAAGAACACCATGGTTGAACCCAAAGCTTCAAAACATCACAACTTGGCCATCCGAACTCCAAATCCGGATTTCCAAAGTTCCATCTTGGGTGAAATAAAATTTGCTTCCACATGGAAGCATCAAAACCCACAAAACTCCAACGAAAATAGATCAAGACCAAGAAAATCTGAAAATGATTAAAACTTAGATCTACAAAAATCAAAGCTTCAAAATGGAAATTTCCAAGTTCTAAACTAGTATAGATTGAGGAGAAGAACATGTTTTGGCAAATAGTTTTGTAAGAAATCATTGACAAAATTATGGATCCATCTCTTGAGCAAGTTGGTACTTGCCTTGGTTGGTGGAGAAAATAAATGAGAGGAAGTAAATGAGAAGAGAGAGAATGAGATGAGTTATATATAAAGATCTTGGACCCATGGGTTCATGATGAACCAAAGGGTTCATGATGAACCATTGGTGAACCAAGAATAGGTTACCCAAATAAGCCAAAACTGTAGGCCCAAATGCAGAAAATAAATTAGGAAATAATATTTTGTCGAATATTTTTGGGAAATGCATGAAGAAATACTGCATAATAAATATCGTATAAATTCAAGGTAAATATAATTTATCGGTTTACGTATTAAAATACGTATTCCAGGATTGGGGAGTGACATGTAATCTTGGCCTTGTGCCCTTTGTAACCTTTGTTTCAATATCAATAAAAGAGTGTTTTGCAATGACTTGTGTTTTGTTCTAAATTCTGCTTCTACTATTCAATGTATCTACTTGGGACTTTTGTGCGACGACCCCGTCGCAGCCGCTAAAATTGGCCGTTATAGAACCCTCCTTGCACGAGCGCAATATAGGCTCGTGCGACATCACGCCGTAGCGAGGACGATCGCTCCTACGGGAGCGCGTGACAGGCAGCAGTAATGTTTGCACTCAAGCTTTGGAGACACTACTTGTATGGAGATAGGGTGGAGATTTTCGTCGACCACAAGAGCCTGAAGTATGTGTTCACTCAGAAGTATCTTAACATGCGTCAGAGAAGATGGCTAGAGCTGCTTGTGGATTATGATGTCAACCTGCAGTATCATCTTGGGAAGGCCAACGTTGTTACAGATGCATTGAGCAGGAGAGCCGGAGTTTATTTTTTGACAGCGCAACCAGAATTGTTAGCAGATCTTCAGAAGATGGGTATAGAAGTTGTCCTTCCTACCAATGTGGCATTGATGGCCAGTATGCAAGTACAGTCCAGTATAGTTGAGAGGATCAAGATAGCTCAGTCCTTCGATTATAAGCTTCAGCGACTTAGAGCAGAATGTGAAGCAGGACGACGACCAGAATTATGCATTCATGAAGACGGTACACTTCGATATGGTGAGCGTCTTTGCGTACCCAGTGGAGATATCAGACAGGAGGTCATGGCAGAAGCTCACAGTTCTCAGTATTCGATTCATCCCGGTGGCATGAAGATGTACCGTGATATCCGTCAGCACTTTTGGTGGAATGGCATGAAGAGGGAGATAGCTCGATTTGTCTTTCGGTGTTTGGTTTGTCAACAAGTCAAGGCTGAACATCAGAGGCCAACTGGACTTCTTCAGTCCTTGTCGATTCCAGAATGGAAGTGGAAGCATATAACCATGGATTTCGTGACTGGATTACCTCGATCCCCGACCAGTAGATATGCTATTTGAGTTATAGTTGACAGGCTCACGAAGGTGGCTCACTTTCTTCCATTCAGAGTTGGTCAGTCGACGGCTCAGCTAGCAGAGATGTACCTCAGGCAGATAGTCAGACTTCATGGAGTACCAGTCAGTATCACCTCGGACAGAGATTCGAGATTCACGTCGCACTTTTGGCGTAGTCTGCAAGAGAGTTTGGGAACTCACCTCCAGTTCAGCTCAGCTTATCACCCGCAGACAGATGGTTAGTCGGAGCACACGATCCAGACTCTTGAGGATATGTTGAGATCTTGTACCCTCGACTTCGGTGGTTCGTGGGAAGATCACCTGCACCTGGTGGAGTTCTCATGCAACAATAGTTTCCAAGCTAGTATCCAGATGGCACCGTTCGAGGCACTGTATGGAAGAAAGTGCAGATCCCCACTAGCATGGGACGATGTTGGAAAAAGGCAGATGCTTGGTCCAGAGATGATCACTCAGACAGTCGAGGTAGTCAGGAGAGTCAGAGATCATCTTCGCGTTACACAAGATCGTCAGCGCCATTGGACCGATTCTCATCGGCGTCCCCTTGAATTTTCTGTCGGCGACCATGTATTCCTGAGGATCTCGCCTAACCGTAGCGTCATTTGGTTCGGCATACGGGGAAAGCTTAGTCCTAGGTATATAGGACCGTTCGATATTCTGAAGCAAGTAGGAGATGTGTCATATCGTCTCGCTCTTCTGCCGTCTCTGAGTGAGGTGCTTGACGTGTTCCATGTATCCTAACTACGACGGTATATCTCGGACCCGAGTCATATCTTGGATCATTTGAAATTGATTGTTGGTACCAACCTTTCGTATGAGGAGGGACCCGTATCAATATTGGACCAAAGAGAGAAGATAATCAAGAACAAGACTATTAAGTTAGTCCGTGTTGCTTGGGGTCATCACTCCTTGGGTGAGTCAACGTGGGAGCGTGAGAATGATATCCGATCGTGATATCCCGACCTGTTTGACTCGTGAGGTATAATATCTTTTTTATGCCTCATGTCTTCGATTCCTTGCTTGCATGAATAATTGCTTGATTGTTTGACTAGTATAGATTGCCTGTGATTAGTATAGCTTGTCCTTGCTTCTCAAGCCTCTTGATTAAATTTCGAGGTCGGAATTCTTTTAAGGTGGGTAGAGTTGTAATGACCATAGTTCGTATTACATATTTTGGAATACGTGTACGTATTTTGACTCGTATTGCATGTCTCCTCGCATGATTTATTTGACATTTTATTTGCTTGATTCGGTTCGGCTTGTTTGGCTTGATTCGGTTTGTGAACCAAACCCCTACCTACCACCCCCATCATCATTTATTAACTCAACACTCTTTCTCTCTCCTCATTCACTCTTCTTCTTCCTCACCATTACTCTCCACCTACCAGGAAGGTTTAGGCAAGTGCTGTTTGCAAAAACAAAAGTATGAACTTTATTGATACAAACTTTGTAAAGATTACAAGAATTCTGGGAAAGTACAACTGTAGGAATCCAATCTAGAAGACGATTGCTTTATCCCTTGGACGATGTGAACTTTGAAGACGGTAGCCTCTAAATTTGAAGGCAAAAGCCTCGGAAGAATACAGCAGCACTTAGGCAAGAACTTCTGAACTCTCTGATATTTTTGAACTTTATGTCTGATCCCCTTGAATGAAGACTTGAAACTCTATTTATAGAGTTCTGAAAATAACTAACTTTTAGTTATTCTGGATGGCGCAAGTTGAATTACGCAGGAACTGGATTGCGCAGCATCAGACTGCGCAGGCAGTTGTCCGGTCGTGGGCCAACTGTCTTGGACACATGGCATCATTTGATTGAAATGCGCATGATCGTGTGTAGACGGTTGCCACGTAACGAGCAATTAATGGCATGAATGCCACGTGTGCTTTTGTCAGTTGAAGTGATGAAGTGCGCGACATGAATTGCGCTGGCATTGGATTGTGCTAGCATGGATGGCGCTGAGATGGATTACGCTGTCAACAGATTACGCTGCCTGTACAGCTGTCCTCGAGCACTGTGCGGCACAATAAACGAACAGTCTCCTCGTTCTTCGTGCTGTCAGCTGTCAGAAGATCTGATTCTCTGTCAGGTAATAATGATATTGCCACGTCAGCTTGCGCAGTTGAAAGTGTGCGCAGTCTAGTATGCGCAATCTGAATGATGCACAATCTGATGTCTGCGCAGTTCATTTGAAAGTTGTATTTCTTGATCTTATGGCTTTGTTGATAGGTGCAACTTGATTTTTTAGGACCTACAAGACCCCCTTCAAAGTTTTCGAAAGTTGAATTTATTCAAAATTTTGAAATACTTTGAATTTTGAATTTTAAATCAAGTTGCGCATGAGCTGTCTGCGCAATCGGATGAATCAGCTCCGACTTTTGTGGCGCAATCTGTGGTGGCCGTTTCTTTTTTGAAAAACTATAAATAGTTCTCTCGATCCTTCGACTTATTCTTTACTTGCTTTCTTGTGTTTGAGAGAAAGAAACTCCTGAGCTCTTCCCGACTTCAATCTTCGTCTCCGTCGATCTCATGGCCCCGAAACGATCCTCCGCCGCCGACAAGGACAAGGCCCCCGTCGAGTCTTCGACTCTTGTGGCGCCTCGTCCTTCCCGTCATGAGACTGCACATCCTGCTCTGTGCGGTAGGCAACCCAATCGAAAACCCCTTTTTAGGGCTTTTTGACTTCACTGATCTTCAAAATCCATCTCTTTTTAGAGATGTGATCATACAGCGCCACCCTTTTTAGGGTTTTGGTTGCACGAACCCATTATTCTTCATTTTTATGAAGAATATCTTCTTGAGCAATCGGTTGAATTGTGCTGGCAAAAGTCAGCGCAATCGGCTGATTTGTGCGAGATTGTCAGCACAATCTGACGTTTGCGCGATCTGACATCTGCGCAATCTGATGCTTGTGCAGTCTGATATCTGTGCAATCTGATGCTTGTGCAGTCTGTTATCTATGCAATCTGATACTTGCGCAGTCTGATATCTGCATAATCTGATACTTGCACAGTCTGTTATCTGTGCAATCTGATGCTTGTGCAGTCTATTATCTGTGTAATCTGATGACAAAATTTCTGACTTTGACTTGTACTAAATTCTGCTTTCTTCTGTTTGGATGCAGTTGATACCAGAGAAGATCCTGAATATGAAACATTTGTAGGAACTTTGTTTGAGCCAGATTTTAAGAAAGATTTATCTCATGTACTATTTCCACAGTATGCACTTCCTTCTTCTCGCTAGGCTATTTTGATAGCATAGGATAACGAGACTCTGCTAAGCCTGATAAATGGACAGCCTTTGCAATCTGCCGACGCTGTCACTCATAAGAAGCCAATGTTCCTCTTCGGCGACGCTATTGATAAAAGCTCTCAACCAAGACTCAGAGTTGAATTAAGAACTTTCCAATGGAAGGAGAAATTGATTCAGTTGCCGGTCATAGCTAGATGCCTTCCACTAGCAAGATATGCCCATGCGAGCCATCCGAGGATGGATGGAATGGGATATTACTCCCTTGCAACAGGCAAGGACCAGAAAAATCTGTGTTAAGAAAGGTCCGAACAACAGGGACATGTTCTACAGTTCTTCCGAACGACACAGCACTTTATTGAGGGGGTTGAAGCCAGGTTATATTCCCCCCGAGAAGTCGTCTTTGCTACTACCGGTAAGGACACCAATCTTCGCCAACGAGTATGCCAAGGCAGAGGGTAAATATCCGGATCAAGATATCCGGTTAACAGGTCTGGTAAATCCAAAGATCAAAAGATGGAGCTGTATTACCAACTGGATACTGGTCCAGTTTGAAGATAAACTGAGAGAAATTGAGCTATATAATGCGGTAATGCTACTGTGTACGGCTTCTTTCCAAATCCTCATCTGTTCTTGGCTCTGTCAGAGAGGTACAATTATAGGACATGGACATTTATGACTCCCTGCGGAGAGATGGGCTTGGCTTTACATGAGATGAAGTATATCTCACATTTACCCATGGGTGAGTTGCCTTACGAGGAGTACGTCCCGACAAATGATGAATTAGATAGGCTTCGTCGAGAGAATTCCAAGATGGTGGAAGTCTTTGATGAACTCCTGTGCCATTACAACATCTGCTCTTTGTATTACCAAAGTGGCTCTGCTGGCACGTGCTATTCATCTAAATGGCTGACTTATCTTTTTCTCAACCGCATTATCGAGAAAAAGACAAAAGATCATGATTCATGTAATCCTGATTTCTTCCATCCCCTCAGCAATAGTGAAGTGAAAAAGCTGATGGAGGAGAATAACAGAATGGATATCAAAGTTGAGGATGAACACCAATATCCTCCTCTCAAGGCTGGGGAATTTGTGGAGAGCTTCATAAGAATGGGCTACAGGTCCATGTCCAAACAAGCCCAGCTAGCAGGATTCTTGACGTACTGGCTACGTCAATTTGTTGTGCCTGGCGCAAGTGCTGTAGACCGCTTCTATCGCGGTGTTCTTTTTGCTGCTGTCCGGTTAGTCTTCGGCTACCGGATGGACTTACTTTCAGCGATGACCTGTAGTATAAATGCAGGTCTTCGTCTATATGTTGATGCTATGATCAAGTGCAAAGGTGATAAGGTGAACTTCCCCAAGCTGGAGTTACCTTACACATATTTATTCGGATGGTTGCTCTTGCATCATCCATCATTGATGAATCCTGCCATGGGAGCAGTTGGTGGTAGTTTTCTACGCAGATTCTCACAGAGCAGATGGATATATACTAGTTTGAGAGACTACAGACGAATACTGAACCTCGGCAGAGGATGGAATTTTCTTTGCACTCCCCCTCCAACTGGTTATGAACACATGGCAACAAATCTGATTGACCTGGGGAGGCAACCAATAGGTCGGGGATCTTTTGAATGGCTGAAGACAATCAGACCATCCCACCTAGTATACAGATTTGAAGAAGAATGCTTCCTTGAACCATATCTGCCGAGCCGTTTTGCTCGTCAGTTTGGATATGACCAGTTTCATGTAGGTAACGCCATCACGTGCCTACAAGGGAAAGGTTATTTAATAGATGGTGCCCGTGCCTGGGCTTACTATAATGCTCGAGAAACAAAGACTGTGTTCTCGATGCCAAACAGAATCGATGCTGGCCCAAGAATGTTGTACACTTATTCTCAGTTTTATACAGCAGCAAATACATTTGCTGAAAACTATAGCCTCGCGGATAGTTTTGCAACAGCAAATCGCCTGAAGAGAAGAGCGACTGACATAATAGCTCCTCATAATGATGTGGAACATGAGCCAGTGGACGATCCATTGGAAGCTTCTAGAGAAGCAAATTTTTCCGAGGAAGTTAACCAACCTTTGAGAATTTCTCTGAAGGTTGTTAAATCTCCAGTCAAAGAACAGAAGAGAAGGAGAGAAGAGCCTTCTTCCCCAACTATGAAGAAGAAATTGATCTTAGAACATTCTTCAGAGAAGGTTACCACCAGATCGCAATCCAGACAATTAGCTGAGTCCACTCGAGACGAAGCCGCTACACCGACCTCTGTTCAGAAATAGGTCGAAGTAGTAAACATAGAGAGTCCTGAGAGGCCTCTGCATAGAAGAAAGAAGTTGGCTCATAAAAGAAAGAAGAGAACAGTTTCTCCTCCGAGGCAAATTTTGTCTTCGGTAGTGATGAATGCTGCGGCTGGCATCACTATGCCATCTCCTACCCCTGTTTCCGAGTTGAGTCCAGAGCAGAGGGAGGACATTGAACAGAGAGAAGAGGTACCAGAGCCCAGAGAAGAAATTGAGCAGAGAGAAGAAGCTGCGGAGCCCAGAGAAGAAGAGGCTGTATGATCACCTTCACCAATGGCAGTAATGACTCATCTCCCTGTTACACCGGGAGCAGCTCGTGAGGAGGAAGATCGTCTCATGATTGAGGCACTGAATGATTGTGACTTTGGTTATCAAGAAGAAACTGATCATGCTGCTGTTGCTGCTAGTGAAGAGGCTCCCGAGGACAGTAAAAACGAGGAGAGCACCTCATCAGAAGTTGTTGAGACACAAAATTCGGAAGAGGATGTTGAGATCCAGACATCTCCTCAAGCTATTGATGACACTCTGTATCCTGAAAAGGAGGCTGAAGTGCCGATATATCCAGAGAAGATTGCTGATGAAGAAGTGGCTTTGGAGGAAACTCCAGTTGTTGCTCCCGAAGGTATTGTAATGAAATTAGCGTTCTTCTTTTAATAAATAGCTTGATAGCTAACAATTTTATTCTTATCCATACAGAACCCGGATCTTCTCTTGCTCATCCAGCATGCATGGACATAGTGCCAGTAACGGCTATCGCTAGCGGTAGCCGACATTTCTCGGGTGGTTCGGAGGCCGGAAGTAGCCAGGCAGTAATGTCTGAGGCTACTTCTGCTCAACTAGAATCTGTACCAACCGATGATAGGCCTGTTGCTGGATCAAATCATGGTAAGACTGTTTCACTTTCGATTCTTTTTTGACAATAGCAAATGACAGGCAAAATGACAATATTTAATTTTGCAGAGGAACAACCAGGAGGAGCGACTAGCTCTACTCTAGCTCCTTTATTCAAAGAGCGTACTGTTCGAGAAACTGAACGTCCTTCTGCCTCGTCATCAACAGGAGTAGTTGTGACTCCTGGTGCTCTGGCGATCAATCAGCTTGTCATCCAATCATTCACCAAATGCTTCTTCGAGTCCTTGGGGCCTTTGATCAATAGAATGATGGACAAAGAAGATGCTGATTTTTATATGGTTAGGGGTCCAACTTATTTCTTAATAAAGGCTATCTGGGAGCAAGGTGATGAGCCCCAGGCCATTTTCCTTGACCACATATTAAATGAGCTGGAAGCTTCAATAAAGAATTATAAAGAGCTCAATAAGGGGGAAATAGAACCCTTAGTGCAAGCAGAGTTTGAGCATATGGCTCAGGCAGCTGCAATTGAAAGGGTGAACTTCCAGAATCTCTTGGATGCCTATTCTACTAAATCTGCTGAGTATAACTCCAAGTTGGAATCTGTAACCTCAACTGCTGAGAGAAAAGAAAGAAGAATTGCCGAGCTGAGAGTGGAGATTGCTCGTCTCCAAGAGGAACTGGAAAATAAAGTTACTGAGCATCAGACTGCAGTCCAACAATTTGGTGCTCTAACTCAGGAAAGAGACGAGTATGTAGCAGCTCATGACGCTGAAATCACTCGCCGAATGGTAACCATGCCCGCTTTTAATGAAGAATCTGGGATGGAAGAGGCCAGGAGGAGTGTGATGGCATCTCGCGAAGAACGGTTGCAGATTCTGAAACAACAGATTGCTAATCTGATGACACCTCCGTCTCAGTAAAAAGAACATCTTGTATCTTTTTGTCTTTCTTTATGCTATGTATGTAATGTCTTAAATTTTGATCAATAAAAGACATTTTGTTGTGGCTCTATTATTTCTTACATATCTTATTCAGATATAAATAATAGCGATAGAAAATATATTCAGAGGTACAGGACATGATATATTTCTCGATTTTAGAAAATAATCATATTCATTATATCTGCTCAGAGGTAATATGGACGTGGCAGAATATAATTTGTCAAATATTATTATTTCAAATAGACAACTTAATCGAGGATGATAAGTTGCTGATATGGATGAACAAAATAAATCCTCAAAATGTGTGAACGAAATAAATCGTCGGGATGAACGGATGGACCGTCGGATGATGATGAATTAAATGAACGGGTGAACCGTCAGATGAATGTGAACGGGTGAACCGTCGGATGAATGTGAACGGGTGAACCGTCAGATGATGATAATGAACGGGTGAACCGTCAGATGATGATAATGAACGGATGAACCGTCAGATGATGATAATAAACGTGTGAACCGTCAGATGAATGTGAACGGGTGAACCGTCGGATGAACGTGTCGTTTCGTTATTTTGAGAATCTCTGCCTATAAATAGAACAGAAATCTGGAAGGAATGATCATTTCCACTTTCCAACATAAAGATGTCGTCCGAAGATGCATCTAAGAAGGCTGAAATTGTTCCAAAGATTGAAGTAAGCAATGAAGAACGTCCTGCCGAGCCAGTTCAGCCAAAGCAGGCAGAAGTAGGCGAAGGTTCGTCTGCACCCAAACCACCACGGGATATCCTGGACTTTTTGCTTGAACCAGAAAAGACTAAAGAGGAAGAAGCCATGAGGATGGCTGCTTGTAGGTTCCTGGTAGGCTCGAGCAAGGATGTCCTCGACTCTTTTGCTGATTATGTCTTTGATAAGGATGGCAGTGGTCCGCGTCCCGATGTTGAGAAGGACGATAGTGATCTTCCTTGATATCATGTAACATTATTTATGATAAAATAAAAATCAAACTTTATTTATGAACTGTCTGATCTTATTTACATAAAATCTCTGTTACATTTATACATAGTATTTCTTGAAGAATTTGTCATTAATAGGCATCATTGCAACTCGACCGTCTAACTCTGAAAGTTGATAGGCTCCATTTGAAAAGACTTTGCTGATAATATAAGGCCCTTCCCACTTCGCATCAAATTTGCCTTTGCTTGAATGAGTCATAGTCATAGGACGTCTTACTGTTAGAACAAGCTCTCCTTGCTGAAAGGCTCTGACTTTAACTTTGCGGTTGAAAGTCTTCGAGATGCGGGCTTGATACAACTCAATATGCTGTTGAGCTAACAATCGTTTCTCGTCGAGTGCTTCTAACTCTTGAAGTTGAAGAAGATCATTGTTTGCTGTTGTGAGTTCGTTAGCAATGGCAATTCTTAAAGAAGGAATTTGAAGTTCCAAAGAAAGAACTGCTTCACAACCATACACCAAAGAGAAAGGTGTAAACCCTGTGGGATTGCGGACCGTCGTTCGGTAGGCCCAAAGACATTCACCAAGCTTTTCACTCCAATTTCGTTTGTTAGTAAATACAAACTTTTTGAGGAGCTTGATAATGGTTTTGTTGAAAGCTTCAGCTAAGCCGTTAGCGGCAGGATTGTAGGCTGTTGAGGCGATATTGTCAATTCGGTGATCGTCATAAAACCTCGTGAACTTTTGGCTGATGAACTGAGGTCCGTTATCATGGATGATCCTTCGAGGTATACCAAATCTATAGATGACATGGTGTTTGACGAAGTTAATGACGCTGCTGGTCTTAACTTCAGCCAATGGTATAGCTTCAGCCCATTTAGAAAAGTAATCGGTTATTGCCAATATGAACCGATGTCCTCTAGAAGAAGGAGGATTGATGGGACCGATGATGTCCATACCCCAAGCTTCAAAAGGCCAGGAGGCGGCCGTCGGATGAAGGAACACCGATGGTTGATGAATGAAATCTGCGTGAATTTGACAAGCTCGACATTTTCTAGCATATTCAATGGCATCAGAAACCATAGAGGGCCAATAGTAACCCATACGTCGGATGCGATCCTGTAGTTTAGGACCGGGTTGATGTGCTCCGCAGACATCGTCGTGAGCCTCACGCAGTATTTGCCCCGCCTCATCACCAGCAAGACAGCGCAAGAGTAAGCCGTCATAAGTTCGTCGATAGAGTGTCTTGGTGGTCTGATTATAGTAGAATCGCATAGACCGCCGACGAATACTCGTAGCCTCCTTGGGATCTTCAGGGAGTATGTCATGGACCACGAAGTTGATGAAGGGAGTTCTCCAATCTTCATTGATGACATTGACTTCAGTAAAATTACTGAACTCAATATTACGATTGTTTTCGATGCAGAACAATTCCCGATTGGAGATAACCACCACCTGTTGTCTTCTGATGGGGATGGCTAAAACTGCTGCAAGATTGGCCAAAGCATCTGCTTCAGTATTACAAGCTCGGCGTACATATTCAATAAAGAAGGCTTTGAATGATGTAGCCATGTTGATTGCTACTTCAAAGTAAGGCATTAGATCTTGATGGCGAACTTCATAGGTTCCTCTAACCTGGTTAACAACCAGTTTAGAGTCACCATAGACTTCAAGATACTCGACGTCTAGTTGTTTGGCTAGCTGAAGACCAATGAGTAGAGCATTATACTCTTCCATATTGTTGGAGCAAGGCTCATCTAAGGAGTATGCTCTTTGAATAACTGACCCATCCGGAGAAACAAGGACGACTCCAACTCCTGTGACAATGGCACCATTGGGTCCAATCCTGGATGCACCGTCAAAGAATAGACGCCAAGTAGGAAATTCTTTGGAGATTGTATTAGATTCCAAAGTCTCGTCTGGAATTTCGTCATAGAGTTTGGACGTCTCTGGAACAGGATGAGCCGCTAAGAAATTCGCCAGGGCTTGACCTTTGACAGACTTTTGTGGAACATATACCATGTCATATTGGGCTAGCAGAATGGCCCATGTAGCCAGTCGAGAATTGAGTGTGCTAGGCTTCTTCATCAGTACCCGAAGAGGATTAACTCGGGATATGACATGAATAGTTTGGCCAATGATATAATGCCGAGTCTTTTGAACAGCGAACATAAGAGCTAGGCATTCTTTTTCGACCGGACTATAACGGTGTTCAGCACCAATCATAGTACGACTGAGATAGTAGATGGCTTGCTCGTGGCCTTCTTTGTTCTTTTGGACAAGTAAAGCACCCAATGAATGGTCCATAGCACGGACATACATTAAGAATGGTACGCCAGAGATTGGTGGCACCAAAACTGGTGGGTTCATGAGATACCGCTTGATATCGTCAAATGCTCGTTGACATTCTTCGGTCCAAACGAAAGATACACCCTTCTTCATGAGTTGAGTGAATGGTCTGTAGCGTCCAGACAAATTCGAAATGAATCTCCTGATGTACGCAAGTCAACCTAGGAATTCTCGTAGCTCTTTTAGGTTGCGTGGAGGACGCATCTCTTGAATGGCTTTGATCTTCTCGGGATCCACGTGTATACCCTTAGAGGTAACGAAGCCGAGAAATTTGCCACTAGAGACACCCAAGAATGACTTGGTGGGATTCATTTTGAGTTGATGTTGGTGCATGAGATTGAAGATAGTTCTCAAGTCTTGGATGTGATCTTCTTTTAGACAACTTTTGACAGCAATATCGACAACGTAGCATTCGACAGTCTTACGCAGATAATTTCGAAAGATGGCACTCATTGCTCGTTGGTACGTTGCACCAGCATTCTTGAGACCAAACGGCATTACAGTATAGCAATAGACTCCACGAGGAGTACGGAAAGAAGTATGCTTCTCATCTTCAGGATGTATCCGAATTTGATTGTATCCAGAGAATCCATCCATGAAAGAGATCCTTTCAAACCTACAAGTGTTGTCGATCATGACGTCCGTGATAGGGAGGGGAAATTCATCTTTTGGACATGCTTCATTAAGATCTCGGAAGTCGATGTAGACTCGAACTTTACCGGTCTTCTTTAGAACTGGGACGACATTGGCTACCAAATCAGGATGCTGTTCTTCTCGAATAAAGCCACAAGCGATGAGCTTCTTGACTTCATCGTCGATTGCATCCATCATTTCTGGCTTGAAACGCCGTTGTTGCTGTTTGACCGGTTTTGCATTCGGCAGGATGTTCAATTTTTGAGTAGCTACTTTAGGATCCAGTCCTGGCATGTCTTCATAGCTCTAGGCAAAAACATCAATGTATTCTTTAATCAGAAGAATTAATTCTTGTTTATCTGCCTCTGGGAGATTCTTGCTGATAAATATTGGACGAGGTGACCCATTCTCTCCTACGTCAATTTGAACTAATTGATCTTCAGTAGGAGGTTCCCGTTGTTCGAATTGAAGTTCTCATTGGGTATCCATTCGTTGAGCCCAAGGATCAGTTTCGGGATTTTCTTCAAGATCCTCGTCATAGCCTTCTGGAAGTTCGACAGAGACCATGTTAGAAGATACCGTCAGCCGATGAACTTGACCGATGCTGGTGTCAGAATCCCATGATCTGGAGTCAGAAGAGTTAGAACGCTCCTCACTGTCGGATTCAGAGCCTGCTGGGGATAATACTGAAGGAGAAGCATATCCGAAACCTCTTTTAGTCCTGCTGTAGTATATCTCTGACTTTCCTTGTGGAACAGCCGTACGGAGAAGAGTTTTTCTACCTTTACCGTAGTTGAGACCACTCTTGAAGTCATAACCCATCTTTTGGATGATGTCTTTTGATTGTTGACTGTAACGACGGAGTTGAAGATGTCCCGTGTCGTTAACTTTGCTATCATCCGTATAACTGAATTGTTGTTCCGGTCCTTTACTAAAAAGTATTGGACTCTCGCCTTTCTTACGAGCAGGAACAATCACTACTAAAATATGCTTAAATAGCGACGTATATTAGCGACGGCGGAAATACGCGTCGCTGATAATTGCATATAGCGACGTCTTGTGCTATACGTCGCTGTACGTCGCTGAGTAGCGACGTTCAGCGACGTAGTATAATTTACGTCGCTCGCTTGCGACGTTTAGCAACGTATCATGTAGGCGTCGCTGTTTTATTTCATATAGGGTTCCTGGCCCGATCGAAATCCCAAAATTTTCATCCAAAAATTTATTCCCGTTCTCCCCTCTCCCCCTGGCGAACCCTCCCCCTCCAGCGACCACTCCCTCCGGCGAGACCCTCCCCCTTCTCCCCCCGGAGACCCCGCTCGCCCGTTGACCCCTCCCTCCGACGACCAGCCTCCCTCCTCCGACGAAGGAGCCTTTCTCGCCGCTTCCTCCTCCGACGAAGCCACCCTCTTCGCCGCCTCCATCCTCCGACGAAGCCACCCTCCTCAGGTAAACCCTAACCCTAGCCCTAGCTATCTAGACACAGACACGGACACGAGAACTCTAATCCTAGCTGCTGGGGTGGTCTTTCTGTCGAGGGGGGAGAGAGGGGTGGGGTTGGGTGCAGGGGGTGGGGGGGTCTTACTGTCGAGGGGTGGAGGAAGGGGTGGGGGTACCCGGGGGGTGCAGGGGTAGGGGGAGGGGGGCATGGTTGGGATGGGTGCAGGGGGAGGGGGGCAGGGGAGGGAAGGCAGGGGAGGGTTGGGGTGGGTGCAGGGGTATGGGGAGGGGGGGCAGGGGAGGGGGGAGGGGGGGAGGAGGGAGGGGGGCAGGGGAGGGTTGGGGTGGGTGCAGGGGTAGGGGGAGGGGGGCAGGGGTGAAGTGTATATTTTGGTCGAACACTTAGGCGCTTGCACGCACATTCACTACCGATGAGGGAGAGAGAGAGAGAGAGAGTACGAGTGGACTGCAGTCCATATCGCTGCTGGTTTGTCTTGTGATATTTTTATTTTTCTTTTCCTTTTTCATGTTTCTTTTCCATGATTGTTGTACGTGTACAGTCTGCCACTTTTCTTTATCGAGTACGATGTTGTTGCTTCTCTCGCTCTTCCTCTTGGTCTCCATTGAATGCTGGTCTACTGCCATTAATATTGGTCGATAGATTTCTCTGTCACATATTGCAAGTGGTACTAAGAAAAAAGAAAAAAGAAAGAAAGGAGAGAATAGATGTGACTCAAATGGACCGAAGTAGGTGTAGTAGTAGCAGTAAGAGCGGGACATGAACCGGGCTCATGACATTTTGAACTTTGGAAGACAATGCCATGTTAACTACTTCCTTTCCTTGCTTATGTTTGTGATTTATTATGATATATAATGGTGATGTTAATTCTTTCCAAATATTAGGATCGTTACAAATTTTGTTGGCTCGAAAAGAAATTTTCTTCGTGCATGCCTACTTCACATTATAGGATTTTATTTTTTGTTCAAGGGATTCGCAAAATGTAGGGATATATACCATTTGAAATTCATTTGAAATTCATTTGAAATCCATTTGAAATTCATTTTAAGAATCTGAAATGTTGACGATATATACCCAAGGTTCACAATATCGGTATCGGAATCGGTATCGGACTATTCCTATGAGTATTGCTATCGGCGATACCGGTAGTATCGGCGGTATCGTATCGGAGTATCGAACTTTGGTATCGGAAAACAAATAATTATTAATAAATTATTTACATTTAAAAACATATATTTTATACATTTAGGCATAATTTTAAGTATTTCAGCGTTATTTCTTAGTAGTTTTGAAATTATATGAAATAGTAGTCACCCTTACCGATTGGTTTTGCCGAATTGACCGGAACAAAGACCCCCAATGTCGGTATCGGTCAATATTTGGTATCGATCTGTATCGGATCGGAACATGCCAAACCGTATCGGTATCGGCCTGTTGGATAATATCATTGTTATTAGTAACTGTCCAATGTCGGTATAGTATCGGAACATGCCAATGTCGGTATCGGTCTGTATAGTATCGGTATCGGAACTTGCCAATGTCGGTATCGGTCAATATTTGGTATCGGTATCGGTCTGTATAGTATCGGAACATGCCAATGTCGGTATCGGTCAATATTTGGTATCGGTCTGTATCGGATCGGAACATGCCAAACCGTATCGGTTTCGGTCAATATCATTGTTATTAGTAACTGTCCGCTACTAATGTGTGTCCCATAATAAGACATTATATACGAATTTGTGCCTGTTGGATAATGTGTGTCCATCTTTGCAGAATTATTTTCAAATGGATATGAATTACTACTTGCGGAATCGTTTATGGATGTACAATCGTCGTCCTGATGATATGTGTGGTGTGCGGGATGAATACATAGCGGGAGTAGAGCAGTTCCTGCAGTTTGCTAAGGCGTTCCCTCAGTACATGGATGGCACCAAAATTAAGTGTCCGTGTGTGAAATGTCATAACGTGAAATATTATCCAGAAGTGGAAGTGACATATCATTTGTACTCGAGGGGTTTCACGCCTAATTACTATCAGTGGACCGTACACGGAGAACTTGTGTCTTTAGCATCAGAGCCGGAGCCTTACGTTGAGCCGTATATGCATGCGGGACCTAATTTTGTTTCAGATAATCATGCATACGACGACGGGTGCGTGAACATGATTTTCGATGCTGCGGGGCCTAGTTTCGTTCATGATGCACCTGAGGAGGCACCGAACGCCGATGCTGCACAGTTCATGGAGTTGCTGGAGAATGCAAGGACTCTATTGTATCCTGGTTGTGAGGATCATTCACCGTTAGAGGTGGTTACAAGACTGTTGAGCATTAAGTCAGATTTTAACATGTCGCAAGAATGCTACAACCGAGTGTTGGGGTTGATTATAGAGATCTTGCCGGCGGGTGCTAAGTTGCCTAAAGACTTCTACCGGTCTAAGATGATGGTGAGATCGCTCTGGATGGGATACGAGAAAATCGATTCCTGTCGCAATGGGTGCATGCTGTACTACAAAGACAACAAGGACGCAGATGTGTGCAGATTTTGTGGTGCTGATCGCTATAAGACAACTAGTACAGGAAGGTCTACCGGTGCAAGAAGACCGACCGATTCAATGCACTACTTGCCTTTAACGCCGCGGTTGCAAAGATTATTTATGGTGAAAGAGACGGTCGAAAATATGAATTGGCACATGCGAGAACAGATTGAAGGAGTGTTGGATCATCCATCCGATGGAGAAGCGTGGAAGCACTTTGATCGAGTGTATCCAGATTTTGCTTCAGATCCGCAAAATGTCAGGTTGGGACTATCTTCTGACGGTTTTACTCCTTTTGGTCTTTCGGGATCCCAGTATTCGTGCTGGCCTGTGATTGTTACTCCGTATAACCTACCGCCTTGGATGTGCATGAAGACTCAGTACATGTTTCTAACCGTTATAATTCCTGGTCCGAACAATCCCAAGAGGAACATTGACGTGTACTTACAGCCTTTGATAGATGAGTTAAATCAGTTATGGGAAGTAGGCGCTAACACGTACGATGTTTCCAGGAAGCAGAATTTTCAGATGAAGGCAACCCTTATGTGGACCATCAACGACTTTCCGGCCTATGGAATGTTATCTGGATGGAGCACTCATGGCCGTCTCTCATGTCCGTATTGCATGGACCGTAGTAAGGCTTTCCGCTTGAAACACGGCGGAAAGTCGTGCTTCTTTGATTGTCATCGGCAATTTCTGCCAAAAGATCATCCGTTCAGAAGGAACAGGAATGCTTTCCGTGCCGGCGTTGTAGAGAAGGGTGATCCACCGCCAAGGTGGTGCGGAGACACGATATAGGAGGAGGTTAAAGATTTTCCAAGTGCTATCGAAGATCCTACAACTGGGTACAAGTGCGATGGATTTGGTAGAGTTCATAACTGGACAAAGAGAAGCATATTCTGGGATCTGCCATACTGGAGTACCAATCTGATCAGACATAATCTTGATGTCATGCATATTGAGAAGAATGTGTTTGATAACATAATTAATACTGTGATGGACGTAAAGGGAAAAATGTAAGACAATCCCAAGGCCAGGTTGGACTTAAAAGAAATATGCAAACGCCCTGCGTTGCATTTGATACAGCAGAATGGAAAACAGTTCTTTCCGAAGTCAATTTTTTTGCTGGACAAGGAGGATAAAGTGAGACTTTGTCGGTGGATCCAGGGCCTAAAATTTCCAGACGGATATGTGTCAAATCTGAGAAGATGTGTCGATCCGAAGGAAAATAAATTGACGGGTATGAAGAGCCACGATTGTCACGTATTCATGGAGAGGTTAATTCCGATTGCATTTCGGAAATTCTTACCGCAGGCAGTTTGGGATCCATTGACGGAGCTTAGCATATTCTTCAGGGATCTTTGTTCTAAGAAATTGCTCGTTGATCGTCTAGAAAAGCAAGAGAAGGACATTGCGGTAATACTATGTAAGCTAGAGAGGGTGTTTCCTCCTGGATTCTTCGACTCTATGAAGCATTTGCCGATTCATCTATCCTATGAGGCACGTGTTGGTGGACCCGTCGAATATCGATGGATGTATCCGTTCGAGCGACATTTGAATCACCTAAAAAGAAAGGTGAAAAATAAGGCACGGGTCGAGGGTTCTATTTGTGAAGCCTATGTTCTCGAGGAGATTACAAACTTTTGTTTGATGTATTTCAAGCCTCATGTTGCAACTAATAGAACGAGAGCTTCCAGAAACGACGAGGGAGATCATGAAAGTAATGATACAATACTGAAGGTATTTAATGCTCCAGGAAAGCCATCGGGTAAGATGAAAAAGAGATATCTGAACGATGATGAGCTAAGGGCTGCTCAGGTGTATGTATTACTCAACTGCGACGAGGAGGAAGTAGAGAAACTGGAGGGGTAAGTAATTAATACGTCTATATTATTTTAATAGTGTTAATTATTATACTATTACATTAATTGAACGATGTTGTTTTCAGCATATTTAATGATGATGTGAGGTCGGGTAGGCCACACATAACAGAAGAAGAACTAGAACAAGAAATGAGGCGTTATTTTCCATCATGGTTGAGTGCATATGTAAGACTTGAGAACTCTGTAATTACCTTTTTGTATATGCACTTGATTGAGAAGGGTACGTACTACGGCGTTATTTTCCATCATCACCGGACGAGCTCTGGATGACCGCCGTTGGCGGTCTTCAGAAGGGTACATACTACGGTACGGGATCCTACGGCGCGTATTTGGCTTCGGAGTCATCCCGGGCCCCCTCTGTCAGTGCGCAGTCTCCGGCTGCGTAGGCGTCGTCACGAGCTGAGGATGTTCGTCGTCAGATCGAGGAGCTGCATCGCGAGTTGCAGCAGCAGATTTCTGATACGGTCGAGCGACGATCCGACCCTCCGATCGTCACCGGACGATTTGATGCGGTCGAGCGCAGTATACAGGAGCTGATGAGTCTGTATCAGGCTGCAGCTGCCAACTTGCAGACGCTCACCGAGTCTACGCAGCGCACGGAGCGTAGACAGGTCGAGCTGGACGGATCGCAGAGGAGCCTTTCTCTCTCACTCGCTCAGTATACTGAGAAGGTGGTGAGTACCCTTGCTGCGCATGGTGAGCGACTGCGAGAGCTGGAGCAGGTACGTCCTCCGGGTCCATCGACGGCGCCGACTCCAGATACTGTACTGCCTCCGACGCCGACTCCAGACATTGTACTGCCTCCTACTGTCCCTACGGTACAGCTCACCCAGGAGCAGTATGACTACATTCTATCCCAGTTGCGCGGCAGAGGTCCGCAGTGATTTTATTGGTTTTTTTATGACTTGTATGTATTGGCCCTATGGGCAAATTGTTTATTCATACACTGTTGTTTATACACTTGGTGGGAGACTTTTTATCATCTTTCATTTTTATTTGACTCTATTGGATGTTTGTGAGGATGTGTGTCTGTGATATTTACTTTGCACTGCCTCCTATTTTTATTGTGATATTTACTTTGTGATATCTGCGACGGGATGACAAATATACCTACGCTGGGTTATAAGCGATGATCTGATATACAAAGGAGATGCTGCCAAAATTTTAAAAAAATATATTGTATATTTTTGTTATGATGTGTGTCTGTGTTTACAGTGAATGTGAAATACAGTGTTCGGAACCATCGACAGTTTCGATTACTGTTGTATGTTTTATCTTGGATAGAAATAGCAACAGTTCAGGGTACACTTCTGAGAGCTTCATTTTCACGTCCTTCACTTTCTCGGACGTCGTAAAGGTTCCCGAGAAGGTGAAGGACGTGAAGAGGAAGCTCTGAGAAGTGCACCCTGAACTGTTGCTCTTTCTATCAAAGATAAAACATACAACAGTAAGCAAAACTGTCGATGGTTCGAACACTGCACTTCACACACACTGTAAACACAGACACACAGCATAACAAAAATATCAATTATATTTTTTTAAAATTTTTTTTATATTAGCGACATATAGCGACGTTCTGCGACATACTGCGACGTCACACAGACGTCGCTATACGTTGCTAACTAGCGACGTTACGTCGTTCGACGTCGCTAATATACGTCGCTACGTTGCCCACGTGGCCACGTGGATGCTATGCCTCATCATCATTTATAAACTTTTGAAGCGTCGCTAGTTGTCGCTTTACGTCGTAATGTTGGCGACGTACTTATACGTCACTATCTGTCGCTCATTTTGCGACGTCTAGCGACAATTAACTACGCGTCGCAAATAGCGACGTTTGGCGACTAAATTGCCATCTGCGACTTGCCTATAAGCGACGTAGGTTTTTCGTCGCTAAATACGTCACAAATTATTGTTAGCGACGTATTTCCTGTATTTAGCGACGTCTCCTGACGTCGCTAATCTGGGTTATTTTAGTAGTGAATACGATAGGAATCTTTTGGGTGCTCAAGTGAGACTTCTGTTTGAAGAGATTGTACAACTCCCATTGTAAATGACTGATAGCTATCTAACATATCCAAATAACACTCAGCATGATAAATGACATCAGCATACTAGAAAGTAGATGCTTTTTCATTGATTTGTACATTTGTATTTACAGCAGGAACTTTAGCCTTAGCAGGCTTGGTCAGATTGATTACAAGAGGGGGAGAAGAAGAACGTGGAGGAGGATTAGCTTTGTTACGACGAAGGTCGATAACAAGCGGCTCAGAGGAGGTGAGCTCCCTTTTATCCTTGTTATGAGATACATCTATAACAAGTGGCTCAGAGGAGGTGAGCTGTCTTTTTTCCTTGTTACGACGTAAATCAATAACAAGCGGCTCAGAGGAGGTGAGCTCCCTTTTGTCCTGATCTTCATCAGTAGATTGCTTCTGGACTGGCAAGTGAATAGCCAGTGGCTTGGAGGATTGAGGACGAGAAACACGTCCTTTGACAGGAATGATAGGGGTATCATTAGGCACTGTTTCTTGCTCTTCTTCTGTGTCCAAAGACAGGACAACCTTCATGAATTCATCCTTGTACATACGAGCATCATTGCAGTATGCTTCAATGCCTTTGAAAGGATAGAGATCAGCAACTTCCTTTTGCACCTCTCCATTGTCATCAACATATTTAAAACATTGATGGAGAGTTGAAGGGACAATGTTATGCTAATACAGAAATGGTCTTTCCAGTAAAACATTGTAGGAACAACCATGGTTGTCAATGATGTAGAAGGTAACCTTTGTACGAAGATTGCTTATTTGGAGTTTTAGGCGAATCTTGTCCAGAGGCTCACTTCTTCCCTGATTGAAACCAAGGATGGTAGTGATTGTACTGGAAAGACTATGCACTGGGATTTTCAGCGCATCCAACATTGTCTTCGGCATTATGCTGAGAGCGGAGCCTGGATCTATCAGAATACGATCGACCTTCATCGAGTCGACATATCCTGTATATTAGAGAGGACGATCGTGCCTGTTGTCTTCCAATAACATGTCATCTTACGTGAAAGTTATGTTCGGGATTAACTCCAACACACTATGACAATGGAGGCAAGAGACTGGTTCCGCTTTCGGCTTCTTATGAAGAGCTAGACAGGTTTCAGCTTGCATGAGAGCCTCACTCAAAGTTTTCCGAGTCTCTTTAGAGAGGCGCAAGAGCTCGAAGATGGATAGCCGGGCCGGTGTATTGGCCAATTGAGCCAAGATGTCAAAATTGTAAGGCTTTTCAAGTCCGGAGGGAGCTGGGTTCTTCAAAGGTTTGTCGAAGCGGACTTATTGTTTGCCTTTGTCAGCGACCGTCAGTTTGGGGGGAATGGGCACTACAACCGGTGAGGATGCAGTAAGAATATCCTCAGTAGAAGCAGGCTGCAATAGAGCAGGCTCAGAGGAAGAAGCAGGATTCTCTTGAGCTTCGGGGTAATCCTTTAAATAGGCTTTCCCTGATCTGGTGCCCAACAGGATTTTTTTATCAACTATGGGGTCAAAAGACACCATATTGTAAATCTTTGTTTTGCCTTTAGAACGGTCTTTCTTCTTGGAGGAAGAAGAAAGTTCGAACTCTGAAGCAAGATCCGGATGAATCCAAATAATCTCGCCGTTGTCGAGTGACAAGGGGACGAGACCTTCACTTCGTGGAGGAGGGAGATTCTCGATCTCGAGAGTAGCTTTGGGAATAGGAATGATACCGTGCTGCACCATCTGGGGCGGGAAGTCACCGAACTGAACTGATACCATGTTTGCGATAACAGTCTTCTCGTCTTGTTGCAGAGTGACAACGCCAGCATTGACCAGTTCCTAAATTTTGCCTTTGAGCACATAACATGCTCGAGTGGGATGTCCGATGAACCTGTGATAGACACGGTACTTGGGATGATCAGTCTTACCGACTTCATCGGGCTTCTTGGGATCTGGAAGTTGGATTTTATTGCTTTTGATTAAGCAATCAAAGATACTAGCAGTGTCATTCTCATCAAAGGAATACTCTACTTTAGGACGAGGTTCCCTTGGTGGAGGTGCTGAAGGAGTAGAAGTGGCCGTAGGAGGAGCTACGTTGACTGCCAGAGATTCTTTGTTCTTGTTCAAATTAATGTTCAAAGTTTCTTTTCCCTTGCGATTATTCTGGCAATTGCCACCACCTGATGTTTGATGTTCATCCCGATCGGGGTTAGACATTTGTACCCCTAGTTGCTTGAACTTGTCGGCGCCAACTTCAGCTGCTTTAGCGTTGACAATAAAAGATTGCCAGTCTTGGAACTGAGTAGAACCTGTCCACATACTGATGATAGGAAACAGATTTGTCTTGCAGGTGTCTATGGTTACATCAGCCGGAGTTCCAGGAGGCATTTTCAAAGCTTTCCGGCGGAACCTTTCAATGAAACTTTCAGCAGTTTCATTGTATCTTTGTTTGATTTTGTTGAGGGCTGACATAGTCATGTCGTTGATCCCCTCGTAAAATCGTTCCAAGAAGATTTGCTTTAAACCAGAGAAGGAGGTGATACAACCATCGGGCAAGCTTCTATACCAATCGTATGCTACACCAGCTAAACAGCCGACGAATACTCTGGTAAGGAGAGCGTCATTTGGTTGAAGTTGGACAGTCATAACCTCAAAGTGGTTGATGATCTGACTGGGAGAAATGCTTCCATCAAACAGCGAGATGGTTGGGATCTTTTACTTCAGAGGAAATGGAACTTCCTTCCATTCAACTGGGTAGGGTTGCTTGATCCCCAACCTTTGCAAGTTGTCTTTCTCCTTGAAAGCTTCGAACTGAGTTCGCAGGAGCTTCACAGCTTCATTGGCATCTTCCACTGGTGTAGAAGGAGCAGGCTGAACCACAGTGTTAGGAGGGGGAACAGCATGATAAGCACTACCCCCAGCACCTGATTGACTGGGTGTAGGTTGGACTTGTACAGGAGGTACTTGAGTGAATGCTACCCCCAGTCCAGCATTGACAGGCACCGACGATGCTATGATTTCAGGATTTGTAGGAAGTACGGTCGGTGGTACTGTATACTGGGCCATAATGATAAAATGCATACTCGCGACCATTTCGGCCATAGTCTTTAGCTTATCTTCTAGTACAGCTATTCTTTGTTCTTGGCTGGCTGAACTGGAAGCATCTGGATCTTCATTGACAACATAAGCTGTCACTTCTCTAGGTACAGTGGAGGACACTGTCTGTTCTGAGCTTTCGCTGTATGCATCATAGTCAGAGAAGGAATCATCTCCTGAATGAGAGAGAAGAAGATGATCAGAAGGATCTTGAAGATTCTTTTGACCGATTGTGTCTCGGCCTCGGGAACGGGTATGTCGGAATACTCCTTCAGAAGATTCTTGGAGTAGATCCAAATACCGCTGACTTGGCCTGCGAGGTTTCCCGTGCTTGGAGCACTTCCTACCCCCAGTGTCTCTGGAAGTCATGTTGACGGAGGCATACAAAACCTCATCTTCATCTTCCGACATAGGTTCAGAGTTAGGAAAGTTCAGACGATCGAAGACAGACCGTCTTGTTGTCTGACAACAACACTTAATGACCACTTTGTGATTGCAGTGATGTCCAAGTGGTTGCACTGGGGATGTTGGGATGTGGTCCCATTTTTGCTTGAGATGTTCTCGGAGATCAGAAACAGCAGCAGGACGAGCAGAAGTTCGAGGGATATGTTCTTTGATAATATTCGGAATATGGTTTCGATTCTTCAAATATTTTGTCCCTTGAGTGTACAGGAAAGTACTTACTTCATTAGCATCATTGTTCGGATTTTTGATCCTGGAAGTTTGCTTCTGATGATGTTTGGTTTTCGGCATTGGCTGTTTAAGTTTTATCGAAGTTGGTCGATTGAGATATGTTCTTAAATCAGCAAACTCACCCCCAGGGGTTTCTGTTTGAGACACTAGCAATTTTCTCTGTCTTGAATGGGAGATCTGAAGAGTTGGGAGATCTTGGAACTCTGCTACCGGAGTAGGCAGAATACCTCTCTGATCAGTACAAGTTCTTTTAACCTGGAGAGAAGAATCCTTGTTTGAAAGAATTTTTGTACTGACTGATGCCGGAGCACATTCAGGTTGATCTTCAACGGTAAAAACCGAGGAAGACTAAGAAAAGACCAAAGGGCCTTTTCTTTTGTTTTGGAAAGAAGGATTAGCTAAAGAGCGTTTTCCTCTATTGTCTTCCAAGTCATGGGACAAAGAAGTTTGAGAAAAGACCAAAGGGCCTTTTCTTTTGTTTTGAGGAGAAATAGCCAAAGGACTACCTCCAGTGGATTGTGCAGGAGCAACAGGATGTTTGAGAGGAGGAGCAGAGCTTTTCCTCTTAGTGTGAGAAGAGGAGAGATTAGCCAAAGGGCTGTCTCTCTTGGATTGCGTAGACACAGTTTGCGCATGGATTGATGGCGCATTGGCAGATTGCGCAGGAGAGTCTTTGGCAGATGACTTTTTGGTTCTGGCCACAGACACTGTGGTTTGCGCATCATGAGTTCTGGCCACAGAGTGTTTATGATGCACTCTAGTTGCTGGAGTGTTGGTTTGCGCAGGAAGATTAGCAGCCAACTGCGCCAGGGACAGAGGAGTCTTGCACTTGGACAGGGCAGCATATGAAG
Source organism: Iris pallida (assembly GCA_029216955.1). Lineage (NCBI taxonomy): Eukaryota > Viridiplantae > Streptophyta > Magnoliopsida > Asparagales > Iridaceae > Iris > Iris pallida. The sequence goes on from JANAVB010042819.1 coordinate 2,284,084, forward strand.
TCTCTTGTGCACTGGCAATAGCAGATCGCGCAGCATCTTTGACAGCAGAAACATTAGAATGCGCAGCTGTCTTAGAGGCAGAATCAGCAGACTGCACAGCAGTCTTCTTAGCAGAAGGAACAGACTGTGCAGCATTCTTAGGGACCCACACTGGGCGCACTTTGCTTGTGGCAGAAGTTGTTGTAGTACGAGGAGTGGTCCTGGAGTTGATCATGGCTTCATAGGCCGTCTGGTTGACCTTCACAACCAGCGTCTTCTGCGTCTTCCCGATAGAAGCAACGTCATATTGAGTTGTCACTTCCTCGTCGGAGGAGAAAGTCGTCCCCAGCAGAGTCGCCATTTTGTTTGCAAAAACAAAAGTATGAACTTTATTGATACAAACTTTGTAAAGATTACAAGAATTCTGGAAAAGTACAACTGTAGGAATCCAATCTAGAAGACGATTGCTTTATCCCTTGGACGATGTGAACTTTGAAGACGGTAGCCTCTGAATTTGAAGGCAAAAGCCTCGGAAGAATGCAGCAGCACTTAGGCAAGAACTCCTGAACTCTCTGATATTTCTGAACTTTATGTCTGATCCCCTTGAATGAAGACTTAAAACTCTATTTATAGAGTTCTGGAAATAACTAACTTTTATTTATTCTGGATGGCGCAAGTTGAATTACGCAGGAACTGGATTGCGCAGCATCAGACTGCGCAGGCAGTTGTCCGGTCGTAGGCCTACTGTCTTGGACACATGGCATCATTTGATTGAAATGTGCATGATCATGTGTAGACGGTTGCCACGTAACGTACAATTGATGGCATGAATGCCACGTGTGCTTTTGTCAGTTGAAGTGATGAAGTACGCGACATGAATTGCGCTGGCATTGGATTACGCTAGCATGGATGGCGCTGAGATGGATTGCGCTATCAATAGATTGTGCTGCCTGTACAGCTGTCCTCGAGCACTGTGCGGCGCAATAAACGAACAGTCTCCTCGTTCTTCGTGCTGTCAACTGTCAGAAGATCTGATTCTCTGCCAGGTAATGATGATATTGCCACGTCAGCTTGCGCAGTTGAAAGTGTGCGCAGTCTAGTGTGCGCAATCTGAATGATGCGCAATCTGATGTCTGTACAGTTCACTTGAAAGTTGTATTTCTTGATCTTATGGCTTTGTTGATGGGTGCAACTTGATTTTTTAGAACCTACAAGTACATCTTGCTTCATGAAGGAATTCTATTTTATTGTTCCACTGTCTTCCTCATGTGTTTCTAATCCACTTTAGTACTTAGTATTTTTTATTTCCGTAGTTAATTTCTTGTAAATCTAGCCTTATTGTATTTTTGGTTTTCATGAGTTTTGAGCTATCAACCATGCATATTTTTGTTATTTGATGGTTCCATGTTGTAGAAAATTCTATTTTACCCAAATTTGACCTACGGGAGTCTGGATTTGGCTTCCTATTGTGGTTTGGTGGAGCATGGAGGCCATGGTATTTTCCTTGGATAGGTTCTCTGTGGAAGCCATTAATTACACTTTTGGCCGCATGCAACATTGAGTTGCTTAGCCGCAGTTAAATTTTGCTAGCTGTTACTTAGCAAATATCTCTGGCCGCATGGCCGTTAAAATATTCTTGGCTGCATGAGCATTTCTTTACTTGGCCATGAGCATTTGCTTGCATGCATTTGGCCGCATGGCCATTTAATTAATTGCATGCATTTGCAAGAATTTGCTTGCATGCATTTGGCCGCATATGCCCCCCTCTATTTAACTGCTTTGGCCGCATATACCCCCCTCCAATTATTTGATGGCCACATGGCTCAATTGCAGGGTTGGCCGTATATGCCCCCCCTCCAATTAGAATTGCATGGCCGCATAGGCCATTAGAAATTGCATGACCGCATAGGCTCCAATGCATTAGCAATATTTGCTTTGGCCTCATGGCCATTTAATTAATTGCTTACATGCATTTGCATACAATATTTGCTTGGCCGCATGCAAAAGCAATTGCCTTGGCCGCATGGCCATTTAATTAATTGCTTGCATGCATTTGCTTTATTGCATGGTTTTAAATTGTGGCCACACGCACATTTATATGGTTGGCCGCATGACCCTTGTTTGCTGGTTGCTGTATGGCAATTATTTGTGTGGTCGCATATTGTATAGTGACAACATTTATTGGCTGGCCGCATGGCAATTTCATGCGACAAGTTTCTCCTGAGCCGCATGATTCCTCCACAGCCCTGGCCCCTGCTAATATTAAATTACTACATGTATGCTTGTGCCATATTAATTTTTAATATGTTCCCTGACACGATGGTGAACCGTTGTGGAGCACTTTTGACAAATGACATGACATGATAGTGGCCCGTCGTGGCACCCTCCTGACAGTGAACATGACATGATATATATCTCGAAGGCTGTTGCGACGGCTAGCATGTCATGACAAGATTGAATGGTCTGGACACCGTGGATGATTGTGATTGTACAAGTGAACCGGTAATGTTTGCATCATGTCTAGGACAGGGATCCCTGAGTACCACGGTTAGGGGTACCTATTGTAAATGGCTAAGGCTAATAACTGGAATAATTCAGTAGTCATGAGAGATTTCTCCAGTTACAGGCGATGATGTTATCCCGGCCACCATTGTTGGACTTACAGCCTGCCGACGAGTAGGGCACAAGTCTAGATTTACTGATATATGAAAAAGAACGAGGCACTGCTTAATGAATCCAAGTCGCCTGGATAACCTGGATTAGCTGTAGGGCTTGTGCCTGGAGGAACATCTCACTGCATATTGCCAGTAACTAAGGCTTGCGATAACCCTAGTTAGCTAATATAGAAAGCCGTAGTCACTGATTGGCCGGGAGCGATTGTATGGTGTAGTTTCAGGACTCGATTATTGCAGGCTTGATCGCATGATTGCCACTTTTAACAATAAAGATCAGAGGCTAAGTTCTGTTCAGGTGAAGGGTTACAATCCCGGTCCTTGTTTGGTTTAAGGGTTGTAACCTGGCACCCGGAGCAGTTCTGAGTCCTCTCTTCATTTATTGTCTTATTGCACCCCACGTCAGGCTTGTTATGTTTTACCTTACCAACAAGATTTGGAGACGGAGTTCTATTCAGGTGAAGGGTTACAACCCCGGTCCTTATTTGGTTTAAGGGTTGTGACCTGGCTACTTGAATGGTTTCCTCGTACTCTATTATGACTGTTGTTATTCTTTTATTATCAAGCTCTTTTGTAACTGCTTTTAATATTTATTTCTGATATGCTGGTTTTAGTTCTTAAGTGAAGCCTCCTTTGTGGCACTTGCTCTTTCTGGGATCTGATCCAGCTGATTTTGTATGGCCAGATTTCGGAGCAGCTCCAGAGGATCTACCGACTTTCCAGCCGGATGGTGACCACCAGGCGTAACCAGGGCAACGAGTGGGTTTATTTTTGGCTCTCCCACTCTATTGTAAAAAAATTCTTTTAGGGCATTTTGCCGGCGAGCACCTGTTAGCTCGTATTGCATACCTTATTACTGTCTGCCTACGGGCTGTAACGTGATTGACAGATCCTAGGGTTGATCATGTATGAGTAAACTCTTGCTAGTCCTCACATTTTGTAATGACTAGCTTCATGATCAACTGAATATGTAATATTTGGGAAGCCTTACTATTGTATATTTGGTGATCTTACATCTTGTAACTTTACTTGCTTGCTTGAGATTGAGACATTTAGGCTTGTTATTGACCATAGGGGACTGATGGATTGTAGTTAAACCCTCATATATCTAGACAGCCGTGACCGTATAGTGAGGTGGATTCCATTCTATTATACGTAGCTGGCTATGTATGCCCCCGTTCTCCGGTATTCTGGTTCTGGGGCGTTACAACAATTTAGCCAAATAACTAATTATATGAGACCAAATAGAGCCGAACCTGAGTGACCTTATGTGGTCAATGGAGAGAGAGTCATAAAAGTTTTGTTCGGGCGGCAAAAGATCAGTGGATTGAGGCACGAAAAATTATTATTCCTTCAATTTATGGTAAAAGTTGGGGTATAGTGGGCCAAAAGATAATACAATATGCATAAAAAGTTCCAAGTATTACGCATTCAGTAGAGCTGTCAAGTGGGCTGTGTAGCGTCCCGCTTTCGATAGGTGACGGACTTCATAATATGCTGGCGCCGAGTCAGATCGGTCGGAAACTTAGATGGCCATCTGACTCGATCGTTGAGCTTGGTAAACGATAACACCTTGCGGCATTGATCAAATTGATTTGGACGGATGTCACGCCCCGCTCCCGTAGGAGCGATCGTCCTCGCTAAGGCGTGATGCCGCAAGAGCCTAGATTTGCGCTCGTGCAAGGCGGGTTCCATAACGGCCGATTTCAACGGCTGCGACAGGATAGTCGCACAGAAGTCCCAAGCAGAGACATTGAACACGCAGCGAAAATTTAGAACAAACACAAGTTATACAAAGAAGCTCTTTATTGATATTGAAACAACGGTTACATTGGGGGCACAAGGCCAAGATTACAAACACTCAAGCTCACTCTGCTCACTTTACAAGTCACTCTGCTCTCTCTCTTCTCTCGATTACAATGCTTGAGCCAGCGGAAGCTTCGGAAGACGACGTCCATACATTATGTCTCGTATAAGTCTTGAATCCATGCGGCCGCACGCTTCGAATCGCCAAGGAACTCCGTGCCTCGACGCATCCAAGCGAGCTCCGTGCCACGAGCTTCTACCTGTGCCTGTACATGGAAACTATGTGGGTGTCAGTACTCAACTGTACTGGTGGAATAAGCTCCTCGCCCACCCATACAAAACTGACACGTTTGATTTACTTTGTGCAACTTAGTCCCCTTTATGATTGTCTTTCTACTCTTGCCTTAGGATCAGTTTTAGGACCGACGCCTTGGCCTATTCTGTGTCTCTAGACCATCTCGTGCTTGCAACGACAACGTTACCTCCTACCTTGCCTCAAGACCCTTCTCGTGCCAACAACGTTAACCTATCGAGTCGTGTTTGCCTTACGGCTTAAAATCAGGGACGCAACTACGCGATGAGGCTCCATTTTCGTGTGACCGTGCTACAAACCCTTGCTGAGGCCGTGCCTCGCAACTCAATGAGACTCGATCATATCTCCGCCTCACGGCCCTTTGCTACTTAATCATCAACTGACCCATCCAACTTGTGAACTAAGTGTCACTCGACCGACTTTGCCTTGCGGCATCTCCTGACTTAAACTCAAGACAACTCAATCATAACATGCAACTTATATGCCAACAACATAAGACTCGACGCCACATCTCGTGCCGAAGCACGTCGCCTACGTTGCAACCAAATCTTAGGACCAAACCTTGTGTTCTAACTGTACACACATTTAACTGACTCAATCCAAAGGCACACACGCGGATTGCCGCCCGTGCCGATCCATCTATATGAATTGGTCACTAACATCACAAGCTATCCTGGACTATAGCCTTGCCATTCGGCGACCCTTTCAACGCAAGTAGCTAGCCCCGCTGAAAGTTTTCGAATGACCCGAGCGGTTCGTCCAGCTACGGCTATACCTGTTTTCCTCCAGAACGACGCGGTCCCATGGTGCCCAGGGTTGCCGCTCGTGGAAACTCCTCCTTGTCGACAAGTTGTCCAATGACCATGCAAGACTCGACACAAACTGACGTCGCATGTCACGCCCCGACCCGGAATCACCCGAATCATCGTCCTCACAGGGGACGTGATGCCGCACGAGCCTGGATTTACGCTCGTACAAGGCAAGATGACAAGTTCTCAAATGGTTATCTTTTAAGTCGATATTCACAACGAAAGGAAAATAGAGTATACGAAACAATTCTCTTTATTTATATTCGAAATCAGATTACAAAGGCTTTCGATAGCCCAAACGGAATTTGCCAGATTGGCTACAACACTCAGGTTCTCTCTTGTCACGCCCCGACCCGGGAAATCGCTCGTCCTCGCTAGATTTAACCCGAATCATCGTCCTCGCTGGGGCGTAATGCCGCACGAGCCTGGATTTGCGCTCTTGCAAGGCAAGATAACAGGTTCACGTAGAACTATCTCAAATCGATAACATAAGCAGCGGAAGAAAACAAAGAATAACATAAGAATCTCTTTTATTCATATTGAACTGAAGGTTACAAAGGCTCTGAATAGCCCAACATAAAATGCCAATTGGCTACAACACTCATGATCTCTCTAGCTCACAAAGGATTACATTATTCCATACATTATGCCCCTTTATAGTCACCAAGTAGTCTTCGGCCGAACATCTCCATGTCGCAAGTCCGAACGCATATGCGGAAGCTCCTCTTGAACGCCAAGGACTCCATGTCTCGGCACGTCCAAGCCAAGCTCCGCCCCGAGCTGATCATAACCTGAACCTGCACATAAACTAGTGGGGGTTTAGTGCTTTCGTCCTCGCTTCGTACTGATCAAGACCCGCTCGCACCCAAACCAAACACTTATTCATTTAGTGAAACATGCATCTTACTTTGTGGTCTTTCTATTTAGCCTTAGGATCAGTTTCATGGCAATACTCATGCATACATACTTATCATCATGTGTCCGATACCGTGTTCCTGCAGCAGATACAGTTAGACATAATCTGAAACACAAACATAGTGTTCGTGCTCATGCCGTCCCATTTTCCTTAGCCTGCAGTGGTTAGAACTTAACATAAGCAAACATACGATTCGTACAACCGACTGATCATAAACGTAAACATATGCATAATGGGTAGCAGGCCCTGCGCCTGCACCCAGCTCTCATCTCAGCCCACCGGCCCTAACTATATGAAGGTCACGGTGTTTCGCACCGTAATGGACTTGGCATCTCATATGTGTAAGCCTACAATCGCTTCGATACGGGTTGCTAGCCCAGTATCCGAAGGATCCTAAACTTACGGATATCATAGCTTATCACAGCACTGGACGGTCGTAATCCGTCCGAATGTTGTGCACCATAAATACCACACATAATTCCCTCCTAGGCCGAACGGTCCCGGCGCCCCGGCGTAACCGTTCGAGGGAAGCCGCACCCGTGTACGGGCCATCCGAGTCCATTGACCATGCAATACGTTCCATATCATACAATCCATAGCATACCAACCGATCTCGTATTCCATAAACATAGTGTCGCACATAAACGGTTTCCCGTGCCATAAACGGTTTCCCGTGCCATAAACATAATTCACCATTCATATGGGGAGCTCCGTCGGCGTTATGCCCCAACACATCCATATTGATGCACGACGCCCAACAGCTTAGTCGTCTCGTACTCATAATCACGCGTCCCGTTCATAATATTATTCGCATAGCCTACTTCCGTATTTACTTAGTCTTTTCGTAGCTTAAGTGCGCAAAGGCACGCTCAGCACCATAATCAATGTTCTACGCCTAGAGTTTAATGTTCTCGGAGCCGTGCACATGATGCACATCTCATTATTATCTTTCAATGTTCTATCTTAGTGTTCGACACATACTTAGGCACTTACTCGCCGAGCCACGCCCGCTAACTCGATAACATTTTACGCATACAATACCATATATTATTAGACGTGAAGGAATAGGGAGAGAGAGTCAAGAACCCGCCCACCTTAAGTCTTACGCCTTGCCGTTTAGCTGAGTTGAAGCGGCTCGCTTCCATAACTCGATCGCATAGCTAACTCCTGGACTTAGCCATTCCTTTAAGCTACTCGGTTGATTTGGCCTATCGCGCCCTTGCCACAATTTGGTTTCGCGGACACTTCATTGCATAAGGCAAAATGCCGACCTCTTATCGTCCAGCGTAGAAGCATAGCCTGCACACCAGATCAACTAAAATCAGCACTTGCTCAAGCGGGACTTACTCTTTGCATCGATTCAATTCATAGATTCCAACCGACTCAAAGCTTACCTTTGGCCAACGCAACACTTGCATCGATTCGCATCGATACCTTATCGGATCAACGCAACTCTTCGAGTCAATGACTCATCGTAATACACCGATGCGGAGCAGGGCATTACATAATATACCACTCAAAATCAGGTTCGTCCTCGAACCGAAACCAACACTTAGTCCAAGTGCCTCGCATAGATCGCTTCACGATCTCGTGTTACTATCGTTGAATCATACAACTTAGTTTGGATCATACACATATTTTAGGCGTCCCACCAATATATGCATTTCAGCCAAGCTCAGTTGTAGGATATCGGGACAACTAACAAGCTCAACTTAAATCCTCAAGCATCCATCGGTCCGTACTCGACTTAGTCATATCTTAGCACCTATTTCCAAAATACTCTTCGTATGCATCATCCCATAACATGCGATCCTCTTTCAAACATCTCTGCACATAACCTGATTCAAATCCGTAAATTCGATCTCATAAGTTTCTCGCCGGCCGCCTAACGCATGCATTGCATAAGTCATTGCGCATCCGATCGCAACGAGCTCCCGCAACGCCTATTCGCCCAACCGTTTCCTATCTCTCGTAAAACTCAAGTCTTTCATCCGATCATTCATAACATTTAGCCTAAACAACATGGACTATGTCAACATGTCACAAATTCTTTTGTCTACAATCCGTACTAAGTCTCGACGCAACTATCCATACGTGATCCACATTCTCTCGCTCTATCCATACGTTGCGTCTGGGGCTACCCCCGCTAGGTAACTTATCCAGACATCATGCTCGCACTCTCCCGACACAGAGTTCAACTTGAGTCTACGATGCTCAAAGGCAACAATCTTTTCGACCCAAGGTCTCTTACGTTACGCCTATCTCCGATACTCGACCGAGTACGAATCCTTTACTTAGTCCCCGATTCAATCCCAACTAGTTCGTTTCGTAATATCGATGGTGCGCTCAACACATATGGCCTAACCGTTATTCAAACCGATCTACGACACAACTCTTAGGGTCATTCTACTATTCGTTGCTCTCGCGCATTGCAAAATCCTTGCAATCGCCTTACCGCGTCACTACGCTAAGCACGTTCCTCAACATACACTCGATCCAACATAACTTTTCTGACCATCTCGATTCTGGTACTCGCTAACTTTCGAGACACGATACTCACTCGCTTAGACTTTATCCTCAACATGCACTACCTCATTCCTTATCCTTCTTACGCGACTTCTTTAGGGTCATCCTATGGGACTTCAACATTCACTTAATTTGGCGGTCAAGTCTTCTAGGGTCATCTGCCCCGAAACTACGCTCGATAATTGAAGATCATCAACGAGGGACAGTTACAACGAACCATGCTATATCCTATCGCGGAGCCAAATCAATTCTCGATATTTTCTATTCGACTTTTACCCAATCCGACATACCAATCCATAATTTGTCTACCCCCGCACAACTGATGTGCCGTTACTACTCGAGTCACTTAGGCACTGCCGTTGACAATATCGCACAATCCTCAATTCCACCTTCGCATCAAACCACAAATCCATATCCAAATTGCCACGCCTTGCAAGTTCGATCATCCCCGCTGGATGAATCACCATACCAGCGCTCACGCGGAATGACCGTTCTAATTTTGACGTGACGCATGTGCGAGGCTGGTGTTGCGCTCGCTCAAGACAAGAATGTCAACATAGTGGTGATCCGCGAAGAAATCCAAACACTCTCGTTTTCTTCCGAGTAACATACATCCACTCTCAATGTCTCGAAGCATTCCTACCGCCATCATCCAACTACCTTCAACTTAACTTGCATCTTATTCGTCCAACAACAATGCTCAACATAATTTTCGTTCATTTGATCAGAGTATTCTCGAGTTATTGCATATCGTCTTTGATGCGCCTCAATACAATCATCGATATGCATAACTTGAACATCTTCCTTTCTCATAAGCTCAAACCCGTTGCAATCATTGCCATTATCCGAACTCGGATACGAATCAAGTCTCTCACTTATCAAGATCCATTCGGTTGTAACTACTTAACATCATCGCGACACAATTTTCAATTTCACATAACCATTCTCATATCCCTAACTCGCACTTCCAATCGTGCTACCGATCCATCGCGTTAACCCAAATTCGTTCGCACAATTTCTCCGTACTTACTCAACATGTTCCGAAGAAGTCTCCGTACTAACTCAACATAAGTTCGACCGGGTCGACCATTTCCTCAACGTAACATTCATTCGCATATGTTCGGGCTATCGTTCGGCTTATACTTAGCGAATCCTCGTCCGACGTATCATCCATAAGTACGACTTCGCACATAATCGTTCGACTCAATTCATCGAAGCATACTTGTATCGACTTCTCTCAAATCATTCCTACCCGAGTCTCGGTACTACTCCGTCTATTGAGGGCAACATATCGTAGCAATACAATCATCTCGACATAACCTATCGCAAGTCACCAACCGGCTTAACATAACCATCGCTAAATGGTATCCTATATACCACTCAGGATCGAGCCTATCGTTATCGACACAATACTTCACCACGCTTGCTCGCATAATTGGTATTGCATATACCACTCGGAATCGAGTCATTACTCGACATCACACTTCGCATAGGTCCGACTTCTATCTCAACTTAACCGTCCCGTATGGTGATCCTTCCGATCCCAGTTCTAACGTTAGCTCAAGTTTGACACATATTCGATCTAATCGTACCATGGCGATCATTTCGATCACACCCGTAACATTCGCTTATTCAAAGCTCAACGCGACATACGGCCAACATAAACGTTCGCCTATACAACTCAACTCGTTCAAATCGCAACCACGATCTTCCAATCTCGCTTGTTGTAGCTCGTACAACACTCAGTCTCAATACTTAAGGTCTTTACTCAATCTCGTACAACATATCGCTATCCGTCCGCATAGCCATATAACGCACATCATACCGTATCAACTCGTTGCACCGATGCAACGAACGATCCACGACTTGCTGCACTCCGTACAACCGATAATACATAATCCTTCGCATAGCCACATAATACGCATCGCCTCACATATCGACCCGTTGCACTTCGTGCAACCAACAACACATATCTCTCGCACTTCGTGCGACCGCCAATACATAACTCCTCGCACTGCGTGCGACCAACAACACATATCATTGCACTTCATGCAACCAATATCACCATATTCGTTGCACTTCGTACGACCATCATTCCATAACTCGTTGCACTGCGTGCAAATAACATCCCATAACTCGTTGCACTTCGTACAACCAACACTCTCCGATGGCACCCGGAGATAGCGTAATAGTCACGACATACTTGTGGCAGACGTACGCACTTAATATAGACTTATTGTATGGAACATCCAATGTAGCGTCGAGTAGATCCATGAGCCATGCGGTTGCAGAAACAACTTAGAGTCAACTGAATTCGATAGCAAGCAACTGAGGGTCAAAGAGATTCACGCACGGTCCAAAGGATGGAACCGCTCTGATACCAACTTGTCACGCCCCGACCCGGGAAATCGCTCGTCCTCGCTAGATTTAACCCGAATCATCGTCCTCGCTGGAGCGTGATGCCGCACGAGCCTGGATTTGCGCTCGTGCAAGGCAAGATAACAGGTTCACGTAGAACTATCTCAAATCGATAACATAAACAGCGGAAGAAAACAAAGAATAACATAAGAATCTCTTTTATTCATATTGAACTGAAGGTTACAAAGGCTCTAAATAGCCCAACATAAAATGCCAATTGGCTACAACACTCATGATCTCTCTAGCTCACAAAGGATTACATTGTTCCATACATTATGCCCCTTTATAGCCACCAAGTAGTCTTCGGCCGAACATCTCCATGTCGCAAGTCCGAACGCATATGCGGAAGCTCCTCTTGAACGCCAAGGACTCCATGCCTCGGCACGTCCAAGCCAAGCTCCGCCCCGAGCTGATCATAACCTGAACCTGCACATAAACTAGTGGGGGTTTAGTGCTTTCGTCCTCGCTTCGCACTGATCAAGACCCGCTCGCACCCAAACCAAACACTTATTCATTTAGTGAAACATGCATCTTACTTTGTGGTCTTTCTATTTAGCCTTAGGATCAGTTTCATGGCAATACTCATGCATACATACTTATCATCATGTGTCCGATACCGTGTTTTTGCAGCAGATACAGTTAGACATAATCTGAAACACAAACATAGTGTTCGTGCTCATGCCGTCCTATTTTCCTTAGCTTGCAGTGGTTAGAACTTAACATAAGCAAACATACGATTCGTACAACCGACTGATCATAAACGCAAACATATGCATAATGGGTAGCAGGCCCTGCGCCTGTACCCAGCTCTCATCTCAGCCCACCGGCCCTAACTATATGAAGGTCACGGTGTTTCGCACCGTAATGGACTTGGCATCTCATATGTGTAAGCCTACAATCGCTTCGATACGGGTTGCTAGCCCAGTATCCGAAGGATCCCAAACTTACGGATATCATAGCTTATCACAGCACTGGACGGTCGCAATCCGTCCGAATGTTGTGCACCATAAATACCACACATAATTCCCTCCTAGGCCGAACGGTCCCGGCGCCCCGGCGTAACCGTTCGAGGGAAGCCGCACCCGTGCACGGGCCATCCGAGTCCATTGACCATGCAATACGTTCCATATCATACAATCCATAGCATACCAACCGATCTCGTATTCCATAAACATAGTGTCGCACATAAACGGTTTCCCGTGCCATAAACGGTTTCCCGTGCCATAAACATAATCCACCATTCATATGGGGAGCTCCGTCGGCGTTATGCCCCAACACATCCATATTGATGCACGACGCCCAACAGCTTAGTCGTCTCGTACTCATAATCACGCGTCCCATTCATAATATTATTTACATAGCCTACTTCCGTATTTACTTAGTCTTTTCGTAGCTTAAGTGCGCAAAGGCACGCTCAGCACCATAATCAATGTTCTACGCCTAGAGTTTAATGTTCTCGGAGCCGTGCACATGATGCACATCTCATTATCATCTTTCAATGTTCTATCTTAGTGTTCGACACATACTTAGGCACTTACTCGCCGAGCCACGCCCGCTAACTCGATAACATTTTACGCATACAATACCATATATTATTAGACGTGAAGGAATAGGGAGAGAGAGTCAAGAACCCGCCCACCTTAAGTCTTACGCCTTGCCGTTTAGCTGAGTTGAAGCGGCTCGCTTCCATAACTCGATCGCATAGCTAACTCCTGGACTTAGACATTCCTTTGAGCTACTCGGTTGATTTGGCCTATCGCGCCCTTGCCACAATCCGTTACAAGGCCATAATTTGGTTTCGCGGACACTTCATTGCATAAGGCAAAATGTCGACCTCTTATCGTCCAGCGTAGAAGCATAGCCTGCACACCAGATCAACTAAAATCAGCACGCTTCAATGCGCTTCGGCATTCCAAGCCTTAACACGTTCAAGCAACGCTTCGCCGCGAGCAGTCCATTCCCTGTACCCTACATGAAGCTGGTGGGGGATCAGTACGTTCGTCCTCGCATGTACTGAAGCAAAGATCTTCTTTCCAAACCAACATCTTTAATATTTACGTTGAATCATGCAACTTAGCTTATGATCTTGCTATGTTCTCCTTAGGGTCAATTTCATGGCATCTTTGAAAGCGTAAAGCATGTTATCATAGCCAGCATGTTATCGAATTGAATAGGCAAGCAAGCATTCTCGTGTTTGATTCGTGGCGCAACTTAGCTTATCGACGCACCCGCCCTTGCAACCGACGTAAGGTGAATACGCCTATCTGTTTTCCCTGTCATATTATAAGTGCCCTCTATTCGGATCCATCCATGCAGGATATACGCATACCTTGCACTTCCAAACCCATCGCCCTTAACTATATGAAGGTCACTAGCTTGTCAAGCTAGAATAGACTTATATTCGAAACATAAGACGATGTTAACTCCGTGCGGTTGCTAACCAACATCAGAGGCCATCGAAATAATCGCAGCAAGTTGCTTAACACATTCACCATAAGGTCGCTACCCTGTCCGGTCGAAGTGGCGCAAACAATACTCAAACGAATCCCTCCTAGGCCGAATGGTCCCAGCGCCCTGGCGCGCCGCGTTTGAGGAAAACCCATGCACGGGCTTTTATATCTTTAAGTCCATTTGACCATTTGACCATTTGGCCATGCAACGAATCTTATATTTCATACAACCAAGCAAGTTCGCTTATCGCTATTTCAATTGGCACAACGCCCGAATGTCCTCAACGAACGCCCGAAGGCCATGAACATTTCGAAGGGCACCATGCCGCATTACCCATCTCGTATTTCCTTCGTTAACTTTCTATGTTCTTACGTTTCATACTTCGTTTCAATGTTCAATGGCATTATGCCTCAACTCAATGTTCGCCAACCGAACGACCCGAAGGTCCCAAACACCTTTCGAGGCATTATGTCATATCCGACAGTTCCGTCACATTCGTGCCACAACTGTATTCCTTCGCAACGAAGCTATCTTTTGTTATCTCGTGCACGTAAGCACGTTTTGACACATTTATCATTTATCTTTCGTATCGTGCACTTGCTGCACGCGTCGAAGCCGTATTTCCACGTTCAATGTCCGTGGCTTGCGCGCTAGGGCGCTCGCCTATTGTCTTTCAATGTTCTAGCCGTTCTAACTCGTGCGCGAAGGCACAGTATGGTTCGTGCACTTAGCACTCGCCGAGTACAGTTATCCTATGTTATTGCGGCTTGCGCACCGAGGCGCTCGCCTTAGCGATATCCAATGTTCTGTAGCGACTTGTGCATTTGATGCACGTTTCATTTCAATTGTACTAACTTAGTGTTCGACACACGTTATAATTATCTCCGATCGGACCACGCCCGTGGCGTCGATAGGTTAACTTAGCATTCAATGATATATTTGACTTATCGAATGAAGGAGTAAAAAGAAGTCAATCCTCCCACCTTGAGTCGATTTGCCTTCGCCGTTTCGCCGAGCCGATGCGGCTCAATTCCCTAACTTTGTTGCACGGCCACTCTCCTGACTTAGCCATTCGAGCACTTTGTGCTTGTTGAATTATATGTCCGGTTTGCCTTAGCGTGCCCAAGTCTCAGCCCGTCGCAAGGCGTCGATTTGGTTCCGCGGACCCCTTACTAAATATTGCCGAAGATCGACCTCTAATATTTTCGTGTCAAAGTATAACCTGCACACGAAACCAACTAAAATCAATACTTCATCGATTCGGACTTGCACCTTGGTCGATTCGATTTCTTAGAATCTTCGAGGCGATTCAACGCACTCATCCTTCGGGGCAACGCGGCGCTTTGCATCGATTCACTCGATGCATTCTTTCGGGACAAGGCAACTCTTCGCATCGACTTAGTTCGATGCGTTGCTCGGGACAACGTAACTCTCGTATCGATTCGCATCGATACTTAATCGGGTCAACGCAACTCTTCGAGTCAACGACTCAGCATAATGCACCGTGCGGAGCGGGGCATTACATCTCACACAGTTATTCCTCTTCCAATGTTACCATCTCTTTCAAAACTAAATTCAAGACTTCTATTCTTGAGACCCCTCGTCGACCCACGGTCGCGAGCATTCTTTCCATATATCCTTGAGACCCCTCGCTGACCCACGGTCGCGAGCATTCTTTCCATGTTACCATATCATTTCATTCAACTCAATGCCTATTCGATAGTCCTTTCTCCAAAACTCATTAAATCAACCGTGGTTCATGCCCTAAACACTAAGTCCGTGCATCGTGCCTCAAACCGACTTCTGATCTATGCGACGCTATCGCCCAAGTCATACTTTAAATGACGAGCCTTGAGACCGTAAGACTATATGGTTATACCCAACCGTAGAACTCGTAGGACCGTGCTTGCTACCACTCCGATAGCTTAACCTAACTTGCCTGACTTAAATGCACGATGACTCGATGAGCAAAGGCTGCGCCAAGCCTCGCATTACGAAAACGTACCGCGCATGCGTTCGACTTCTGAACGACCAAGTCATTTGGGTGCCTAGACTTATATCATAAGTCGTGCAACGCACTTAACTCATGGGGCAAGCCAAGGCTATGCCAAGCCTTGGACGATATGACCGAGCATGCTTTATGAAGCTTTTATGCGGGCGACGCCTATGACTTAGGCTACGTTCATAACTTTGCCTACTCAACCAACTTTCTTTCTCCCAAGCCACGGGACGAAGGACCGAGTGTCATTTTCAAAGTACGCCGTATACCAACTCTAAGCCGACCGTTGGACCTTTCCATATTCTAACTCAATTCGACCCGACGGAATTATTCCCTTTAGCTATGTGAATTCGTCTCTTTTATTATCAAGCCTACTTGTGCAAGTTGAAAATATGCGATTTATTATGTGAAGGCTAAGATGAGGCAAGTTCACTGAAACTACCCCACCTGAGCGAGCGGTCGCCTCGACCGAGCGATGTCTTCGAGCAGCCGTTGCAAGGCTAAGTCTGAACGCCGTCGGCGTTTCGATTCCTCCGATTGACTGAGCGGGACGGGGCACTACAGGATGTTACGAGAATCGATCCAACTAATGGAACGACTTCTGTTGGAATAAGTCCTAGATGCAGCGGGTTGCGTCTCGGCGAGTGAGCTCTATATAAGAGTCCCTTCGACGGGACCGGACCGCTGTATAGTTTTCTTGGAGCTTTTGTCGCTTGGTTTTGATAAAGTGCTTTTGCGTCATTTTCTGAATACAATCAACGAATTTCGAAACGAAGGAATGAAGAAGGAATCCTAACTAAGTGTTGGTGCCATTACAGGAGCTCGCGTAATGTCACAACCCGTACCCGCTTTTCGGATACGAGACGTGTCCAAGCCAGCCTACGCCGCAGAATCGGCGGTAGAATGCTGTCAAGTCCGCAAGAAATAAATGCTCAAAATATAACATTTGATGCTCATCCATATTTCTAAAATTATTATAATATTTATATTTAAAGAAAATACAAGGTTCTCACAATTAATGAAAATGATACACTGCTATCTATTTCTAGGTTTCTGTCTGCATGTACACCCGTATCTCCCAAGCTAAGTGAAGCCACAGCTAACCTGAAAAATGATAGTTTCCAGTCAGGAATGGAACAAGTACACAAACCGACGGCAATGCAAAACACAATAGAATTAACAAGACATGAAAATAACATATAAAATATGAAAGCTAGAAAGTAACTGATGACATGGCAGGTGGTGAAGAAGACAAGGAAAAATAATAAAAGACAACTACCTATGTGGTGTGAAATATTATTTTCGACATGTGAACGGCTAGGGGTAAATACGGCACCCTGCACGTGTCGTGTGCAGCTGCTATCAGTTAAGATTAGACATATTGGGATAGTTCTGGGTAGTCCACATGTCTACTAAGATATTTCCCCTCCCGACTACTCCGTGTGACGAGCGTGTCAACAAGCAACAAGATATATGTATAAACATGAAATTAAAAGACTACTATGAATCGAAAACAATCAGAAAGTACACTTGCCTGAGTTCCTTAGCTGGAGAAACCGATAGTACAACCAAATCAGATGAGTTACTAAAGTCAACACATGCAAAAAGTCTCCAGATGCTGAAATAAACATTACCAACATTCTCAGAATAGTCAAATTAGCTAGAATTGCCTATCCTTAAGTCCAATTCTGGACACAGGGGTAAAACGGTAACTTTGGGTCAAAACGGTATCCGCCATTGGACCCGCTTTATACCGAAAAGCGTGCCAGAGTCAATGGTCTCTAAAGTCGTCAAACTATATGTCAACATATTCGGTTTTCCGATACGAACCCAACCGTATGTCCAAAGTTGGATTCCGATGGGCCGTGCACAAAACCGCCCGTTGAGTCAGACCGTAGGGCCCGCAAAACGGTGGTTCGATTCAACTGCCTCAGAATTGGACCAAACTTGGCATACAAGACCAGAAAAATGATACGGTCCTGTTGGCGTAAGTGTCGTCTCGATCTGATGAGTGTGCACAAAGTAATTAAAAATTTTGCACATAGGCTAATACGGTAAATTTTGACGGATACGCATCAAATTCGTCGCGCACACGCGACCAATTTGAATTCTGTCAAAGTCTACACATCCACAAAGCCGATACGCACCTTTTGATGCTTTCGGTTCGCGACTACGTCGTCCGGATTGGCGGAACGCACGTCGTATCGAAGGATTTCTAAATTTTCGAAAATAATTTTATCAGTTTTTCCCTGATTTTCAAATCGGTTTTAAACAGAATTTAATCAACTAGAAAATAAACTAAAAGTAGGGTATAAATCTAGGTTATGTTGACTACAAGGTTGTTCAAACAGTTTTTCGAATTGGTCTCTGGATTGGCGAGAAATCGCCTTCCAAAACAGGGATTTGAACTATTTCGTGTTCTGTTTTTGCAAGGTTTTTTGATGGACTTCGTGTCGATTTCGGGTACAGGTCGTACGACTTCATCAAAACCTAATTAATGAAGATCCTGGATGGTTACGTGGGTTGTCCATATGATTTTACGAATTCGAAAATCGATGAGTATGCACGAAGAAATAAAACGATGAAGTCATACCTCGTGCATATGCTGCTGCTGTCGTTTCTGCTCTATTACGCACGGCCGGCGGCCTTGGCCGGCCGGCGACGGCTCGCGGCGGCGCGCAGGGCGGCGCGCGCGATCGAGGGGTGCGCCCAGATGGTTGTGGTCGATGGTTAGCTGTTAGGGTTTGTTGTAGTTCTCGAAAACTTCTCCTCCTCGCGTATTAATAGCAGAGTTGAGGGAGTCTCCGCTCGGGTCAGCCTGGGTTTGGGATTGTTCTGTTGCGTTTGGGCTGGGGTGTGGTGGTTTGGTCCGGGCTTGGAGTGACTGAGCTCGGGTTGGCTCTTCCTTTGGTTGGGCTGACCTGTGAGACCTTGGGCTGGGGTCTTATTGGATTGGGATTGTTGCTGCTTTTGTATTTATTCTTTTATTTATTACATTAGCCATCTCATATATCTATAAGTATACACACACTCACATATAAATATATATGTTTATTTGTATATACATACACATATACATATATATATATATATATATATATATATATATATATATATATATATATTGATGGCTAATTGGATTGGGATTGTTATATATATATATATATATATATATATATATATATATATAAAATATATATATATATATATATATATATATATATATATTTTTTTTTTTTTTTTATATATATATATATATATATAAAATAAAAAAATATATATATATATATATATATATATAAAATAAATAAATATATATATATATATATATATATATATATATATATATATATATATATATATATATATATATATATATATATTTTATATATACATACACATGTATGCCTATATAAATATATTTATATATATACACGTATACACCTATATATATTTATATATTCGTACCCATACACAATATATAATATATATTCATATTCACATACACTTACACACATATATTATATATTTATATATCTTTATATCTAAATAAATTCCATAATACCAATAACCCACTAAAATAATCCAAAGAGTCTTGGTGGACATATCTGGCCCTAAAAAATTGTACCAATATACTAAAAATCACCATTTAAATAATAATAAAATATTTCAAAAATTTTGGGAAGGGAAGCTACACGTAACTAAAGCTTGAACGTTGCAAAGCGCTTCGACGGTCGGCACGATCAAAGAACTTGATGGGTGATTCGGCCCCTTCTTTTCTACTCTGTCCCGCAAACAAAATTCCTTTGCCTCGAATTCATTCAAATCGACGATGCCAAGTTAAATGCATGTCAATCCACTAAGGTCAAGAACTCGGGAAAAACGTATCGATTTAGAGTAATTTAATCTGAAAATATAAGTTTCGCACATAAACGAGAAAGTTTAAGGTTCTAGTAAAAAGATAGAATATTTCACGTGCTGCAAAATAATATGAAACATCGATTGTAGCTTACGGTGCCGCGGGAAATTTGGTGCCTACGGGATGCTAAGTCGGAAGTACGGCTCGGAAAAAATGATTCGTTGCATGAGTAGGGCACAAATGATAATGTCGCTCAATACTGTCCGCGCTATACAAATCTGTCTGCACATATTAAACTGTTCACGCATTGGCATGGTCATGGACAGCTTGTGCACAAGTTGAACTTTCCTCGATACGGTATCCGGGGCATCGGAACCGAATCGACCTAGGGGGAATAAACAAATTCGTACTTCGGCACGAGGCATTACGGGACCTGCAGCAGGACTTGCAACCCAAACTGCAGGCACGTCGTAATGCCATATAAAGTCCCTCGTGGTGCATAGCATCAATGACTGCACATATAAGATAGAGCATGCTCACCTATTGTCTTATGCAGGTAGTAAATATTATCTGTATTTTATGCAGGGACGAGCACGGCCGTGGTAAGAAATGTGATAAATCGCTATGTTCTACTGTATGCTTTATTACTTCAAAGATGACTATCGATATGAACTGAATTCATTTAGTTCTAAATAGAAAGAAAACTCTAAAGCATGCCTACCTTAACAATCAGAGTCAGTTTAGACGAGTGGGTTTGTCTCGTTCACTTAGAAAGTGTGCTAATCCCCTCCCCCAATTTCCCCAGGTGCGGCGGGAGATCTAAACTGAAGCTGAAGTACGGAGAGGCATTTTGAAGCTCTTCCTACGCTGAAGTATTTTGAAGCCAATTCAATCGAAGACTTATGTATAAAGGGGCGAATGTATGGAACGACAAGTGTTAGTTCAGGCAGCTTGTCGAGTATGTTTCTTTTGTTTTCAATCAATGTAGTCGCAACAGCATCCAATATAATTACGACTTGCACTTCGTTGCAAGCTATGAATGAAAAGCATATTTCTATCTGTAATGACCCGCTCCGCCCTAGTGGAACGCCGATTCAAACGGCAAGTGCAATGACTCAAACGAGCCGTTGACTCGAAGAGTTGCGTCGACCCGATGAAGAATCGATGCAAGACTTACATTGGCCCGTCAAGGATGAATCCAGACTTAGAATTTCAAAGGTGCGCTTGGAATATCGCTCGGCCGATACGAACATCGCTAAGGTGGGTGGCTCCGATGAACCCGTCTTTGCTTAGCCTAGACACATAACAATAAGGACACTATTGCTAGAATCGTTAGACGATAACACCGCGCATGCTAATAAATGACTCAATGCACCTAGCTAAGGGAATAATTCTATCTTGTATGCTTGTTTAGAACATAAAAAAGAACTCGGAAAATATAGGGACTCTCGCACCGCACTCCACGCTCGTGCTAAGGCACAAGCTTACATTCAAGTTCCTTATGCGTTCAATAATGAAGCAATGAATGGTTTACAACAATGAAACGGGAAGACTATCGACATAGTCTTTTCGAGTAGAGTATAGCAACATTGGAAGACTTCGGGACCGATAGGTTGCCAAGGCGACTCCCGCACGGAGAGTTGCATAATGTATGAATGGATGAATGAACGAATAAGTGAATGAATGAATCAACGAATGAATGAATGAATATGTGAATGAATCAATGAACGAACGAACAAGTGAAAGAAAGAAAAGAAAGAATGAATAAAAGATAAGAAAGAAAGGAATGGTTAGCGACATGTATGACGGGGACGTGCATCGGGGCTCGCTACCCATGCTGCACGAACGCCGCCGCCAACCTGGTCGATAACGCATCATGGCTCACAGACAGCCTACGACTCAGGGACAAGCCGTTAAGTTAAAATGACAAGACAATACGAAATGGCATGGACAATCCACTCGTATACGGGAGGTAGGAGTAATAAGGGATTCCAAGGGCAACGATCGACGATATCGTGGCCGGCCTAGGCGGAATCATGGCTTACGGGCTGCTTGGGTGTGGGCTCGGACATTCCAAGTAGACGTAAGTACGGAATATTTCAAAAGACTATCAAGGTGTACCAGCCATCACGCTATGATAGGTGAGAATACCAATAGAGAATATGTCCAAATTGGTTTGTGATGCCAGCGACCGGTGCATATAGATTAAGTGGGATTGCTGGTGACAATCCACGTGCAAGTCCTTGCATTAAAACAAAGTAGTCTAAGTTAACTAAATAAAGCGCCTTCTGAACAGGCTTGAATATAACACACCAAATAATCGAGAGTACTTCGTGCAAATGAATGAGAAAACACGCCCATGGTGCGCTAGATTCTGAGGCAAGGACACGCCCTCGACACTGAATGTTTACGAGAATCACGTTAAGTTATTACATATGAATTGTTGACTAACTTGGTTTACTTTGGACAGAGAAGGCCAGACGGTAAGTATGGGTAAGTCGTGCATGTATTTTCATGCAACACATTGAAATCGGTAACACGAGATAGGTCATGAAATATGCCATGAAATTACCCTAAGGAAAGATTAGCAAGACAATGAATAATAGACGGTGCACAAAAGTAAATAGAACGTGCTTGGTAATGATAACATTGTGGGCGAGCTAGCCTCCCCACCAGTGGATAACAATATACTGATAACCCTACAGTTTGCTTGTAGGATGCAAGAGACATCGTCGGATGCGGAGCTTCCCTCGAACGTGCTAAGGCACGGAGCTAACCCTGGGGCCTTGGGGCGTTGCAAGGAGCTGAAGTACCATATATAGGACATAATGTATCGGAACATCGCCATGAATCATTCCATATTGTAAGCCACTTAGCACGCCTTTTATGTGTCAGAGAGAGAGAGAGAGAGCTTGAGAGACTTGTAAACTCGGCCTAGCGCCGCTTGTAAACTCCTTGAAAGTCAGTAAAGAGTTTGAATTCGTTTCAACTTATGTTCATTTACTTTCCGCTGCAAATGGGGACACTCTGTGCGACTCAGTGGCCTAGCTCAAAATCGGCCGTTTCTGGATTAGCCTTGCACAGGCGCAACCTAGGCCCGTGCGGCATCACACCTTAGCGAGGACGATCGCTCCTACGGGAGCAGGGCGTGACAGATTGGTATCAGAGCACGGCTTTACATCCTTGGACTTCATTTCGATTCTCTCAGTTTTGAAAGCTCGTTTTAAAACAGAAGAAGTGTACGCTCTCTCTCGTTGTGCCTTGGAATGTTCCATACAATAAGTCTAATATTTTCAAAATCTCGTACGAGTACTCGGTTGAAACGGGATCGATAGGCGAAGGCCTTTGTGCCAAACCACGACAGACTTGAGTTGAAAGAAAACTAATGCTAAAAGTTAGAAAATGCAATGCATGCTTGAATAACCTTACGCTGACAATAGCGAACGAGTACACGAGACCGAAGTATAGTTCGAACGGGATGGTCATGCACGCAGCCTTTTGGCTAAGTTGTGCTGTCACGACCCGCACCCGCTATAAGGGCACGTGCACGTGACAACGCCCAGCCCTTACCGTAAAAACGGCGTGGAACGCTGTAGGTTTTTCTACTCTAAACAGTTTATATATATATCAAAAACCTGTCGAGAATATGGTCAACTCCGAACGGAGGACAAGCAATGAATATATATGAGTGCTCAATCACGACTCTAAGATGATAAAGTAAGGACTGAAAGATAAAGACAACAAGACGATAAAATAATAACCTGTCAAGTCCAAACACCAAATAATATACAAGTCCAAGTCTCTAATACAAGCTATAATAATAACAGTCTCAAAAGTAGCTGGAGACAAGGTCCAGTATAAAAGACCTACTCTAACTAAGCAATAGGTAAGGTCTCGCCAGGCGGAGCTAAGCCCTGCTGGACCAAAGTCTCCAGGTCTAGGCCCACTACGTCATCCGGACCGTAGTAGGTACAGTAATCCCCCTCGTCAGCATCTGTAATATTTTCAACATATCCTGTCAGGATGGAACGAGTACAATCTACTAACAACAGTTCACAAGATATGACAAAAGCTATAAGACAGTAAATAGAGAGTATATACAAAAAAATCATGGAATGTACATGTGAGTATCATGGCAAGGTAAGCTGTAAAACTAGAGCTAGAACAAGGAAAGTAAACTGATCATGGCATGTACAAGAATCAAGAATCATATATCTAGGTGTGTGAGTACTAGCTACAACATGTGGCCGGATTGGGTCTGCACAAGGTTATGATCTAGCCAATCATACGTGTGGTGTAGGATTGGCATTCACAAGGTTTACAATATATACAAGGCGGGTATGACCACACATCTACACTAGTACTCCCCGTCCCCGACTGGTAGAGTGGATCCAAGCAAGACACGTTACGACACGGGATTCTACGAGAAGGGAGCAAGTCTCCTCGCGAATCGGTGTCCATATACTACACAAGAACTACAAGGGGGCTTGCACAAGATATACCAAGATAACGAGTAATAACATCTCATGTCGGGATCCATGAATACCAATCAGTGTGACCAATGTGTCGAGAACAAGCATATCTACACTAGTTACATGAATTATAACAATCATCGTAAATTGGAAAAGTTTCAGAGAATGTACTCGCCTGTAATATGGTATGATATGTCTACTGGAGCAAATGCAGCATCTCGAGGACCTATAGAGAACAAGACGTATCAATACTCTGTTTAGGAAATAAAGTCAAATCAAAATTAAACCCTATTAAGTCATTCTAGGTCAAGAGACATCAAACTAGACTGTACGAGGTCAATCTAAGTCATATTAGGTCTAGCTAGGTCATACTGGGTCAATGCAAGTCAAACGGAATTAATCTAGGTCGATTTGAGTCAACGGTTGACTTACAGTTGACTTTTGGTCAACTGGTCAACTCTGGTCAACTCCGGTCAACTCTGGTCAACCTAGGTCAATGGTGACTAATAGTTGACTTTTGGTCAACTTCCCAAGTTTAATGGAATTTGGGACTAAATTGGGTAAAGTGTTGACCCATAGTTGACTTTTGGTCTAAAAAGTCAACCGTGGTCAACCGAGGTCAAGACTAGGTCTAGGCGACTATTTCTAACTATTACCAACCTCTACCACCCATATCCAAGTCCATCTTGGACTTCGAAACTCATATCTTGGCCGTAGGCCAATTTCCTATTTTACCTTTTCTAAGGTAAAATTCTAGCCTAGGTGGAAACCTAGTTAGCCTACCTACGCTTGTTATTTTGACCCGTGCTCCCTAGGGTAGTAAGGTACTAGCCTATAGATATATTACCTACCAAAATACCTAGGTAAAGTGGACGTCTAGTCCATGATACGGCCCATTGCCGATATCTTGAATATTTCAAGATACGCAATGGTACGGCACGATACCGACGCCCTACAACCCCGATTTCCTCTCGGGAGCTTACCCGCAAAATCTAATTCACGTATTCTAGCCCCACGCCAAGTTTCATCGCGTTCCGATACTCCGGGCTCAAATTCCCCTTCTAACTCGATTTCCTCTAAAAACTCCCTTTTAGCCCTTATTCTAATTCTCCTCCTTAACTCTTCCTCTAACTTCTTCTTCTAACCTCTTCTTCATATTTCTCCTCTAATTCTTCTTCTAACTCCTCCTTCCTATTCATCTACTAATTTTTATAACTTCTTCTAATTTCCTTCTCCTCTAACTCTTTCTAATTCCTTACTTCTTCTAACTTCTTTTCTTCTACTTCTTCTTATTTCTTTTCCTTCTTCTTTCTATCTAACTATCAATTTCTATCTATATATATACATATACATATCTATATATATATATATATATATATATATATATATATATATATATATATATATATACACATATATACATATATGGGGGGTATACGTAGGCTAAAGGAGCTAGGGGGGTTTACTGCCACTGCAGCTGCTGTCATTGCAGCTGCTGCTGCTGTGGCTTTACTGCCACTGCTACTGCCGTTAGCACTGCTGCTGCTGCTGTTGGCTATTGCCACAGCAGCTAGCAGCTGCTGTTTCTTCTCTTCTTCATCTATTTCCTCTTCAACTACTTTCTCTTCTCTCCTTCTATATATATATATATATATATATATATATATATATATATATATATATATATAAATATATAAGGATATATATATATATATATATATATATATATATATATATATATATATATATATATATATATATATATACACACACACATCTCCATATACATATATATACACATAAACGTATATACACACAAACGTATATATATATATATATATATATATATATATATATAGGCACATACCTATATATATATATAAATAATATATACATATATATATATATAGGCATATATATATATATAGGCACATACCTATATATATATAGGCACATACCTATATATATATATAAATAATATATACATATATATATATATAGGCATATATATATATATATAGGCACATACCTATATATATATAAAAATATATATATATATATATACATATATATATAGGCACATACCTATATATATATAAATACAAACTCACACACACCCTCACTCAAACACTCTCTCACACAAAAACACACACTCTCACCATCACACACAAACACCACCACTACCATTTCCCTTACACACACACAAATACCTATATATATATATATATATATATATATATATATATATATATATATATATATATATATATATATATATATATACCATTCAAAATAGAAAACCTCCAATAATTTTCTTAACCTAGATTTCTAGGGGACCCTATGAAAATTGTGGGCAAAGTGTAGAGAATCCCATTCTCTACAATTATTGTGAAGGCATTAATGGAGAAGAGTAATAAATGAAGAATTTAATGGCTTACCTAAATTAGGTTTCCTTGGAGGAGAAGAGCTTGGGAGAAGAAAAGGAATTTTTAGAGAGAGAGAGAGTTGTGACTTAATGAAGAAGAAAGGGGGGGGGGATTGCTTCTCATGGCCGGCCATGGTAGGGGGGTTATTGGGTTTGGGTAAGATCCAATAACCCCCCCCCCCCCCCAAAACCCAATAGACTTAGGTTTAGTTGGGTTCGGTTTGTTTCGGTTTGTTTCGGTCTAATTTCTAAATACTAATTAAGCTCTAAAATGACTAATTAAACCATGGAAATAGGGTTTATGATTTCTAACCTAATTATGATGGTATGTGGGCCAAGCCCAGCTAGTATGTGGGTTCCACTAGGGTCCAGGCTATCCGGGTCTCCAATTTTGAGTCCGAATTGGATAAAATCCAAACCAAACCAAATAAATCCCAAAAAATCACATAAAATAAATAAAAATTTCTAAAAATTATAAAACTTGAAAAATGACGAAAATACCCCTAATTCGAAAACTGGTGGTGACAAATCTACCCTCCTTAAAAAAAATTCGTCCTCGAAATTCAAACGGTCGTACTCTTCTCTAGGTCAAGCACCCAACAATCAAGGTCTACTAAATTTTATCCTAAGTTATATAACATGTAACCCAGGAAATCAGAACACATACATGGTTTTAAATCTCTACAGTATCGTGTTATTGCAGTCTTCATTGGGGTTTTCTATTTAATCTAGCATGATCATCACATATGCAACTAAAGGTACTAAGAAAGCAATCATCAATCAATGGGCGGAGATAACAGGTAAAAGAAAGAGCAAGACCCTACCTCCTAGTCCAATGCGTGCAGGATCCTCAACTGCCATCGCAAAAGCCCTGTCCTGGCGGGGTATATCCCGCTGCTGGTGGAGGGCGTGATGCGGTGCCATAGGTGGCCTACCTTGTGCTCCCTGAGCTGCACGGCGATGGTTCGTAGGACAATCTCTCAACTGATGTCCAGCCTCCCCGCAATAGAGGCACAAGTCCAGCCTCTTCCGGCAGACCTCCCAGATATGACCAGACTTCTTGCAGAAGTTGCAAGGAGCCCCATGCTGTGTCTGCCTCTGCTGAGTGTGCTGCACCTGCTGCTGAACCGGTGCTCTGGCCTGTACCTGCGGCTAGTGATGCTGGAAAGAACGATGCTGAAGCTGAGGGCGCTTAGCAGCCCCTACGCTGCTACTAGCCCCCGAGAAAAGATCACGCTCCCTCTTGGGCTTCAAGCCCCACTCCCGCTCTACCTTGCGGGCCTCCGCGTAGATCTGGGTATAAGTCTCATAGAAGGAGGGAATGAGGATCTTGATATCCCAAGTCATCCCCTTCCTGAAACGGCTCGCCCTGATCTCCGGGTCTCGAACCATGTACTCTGCGTATCGGCTCAGACGGCCGAACTCCGCTGCGTACTCCTCCACAGATAGACTGCCCTGCTGCAGATCCTGGAACTGTCGCACCAGGTCAATCTTGTCCGTGGGGGAAAAGAACTTCTCCTTGAAGAGGAGCTTGAACTCTGCCCAAGTACGGCCCTCTCCAGCTAGGGCTGGCTCATTTCTAAACCAGGTGCGCGCAATGTCTAGCAACTGCAAACCTACCGCCTCGACCTTCAGGTCGTCTGCCAGGCGGGAGGCCCTCATCTGCCGCTCGATATCCTCGAGCCAATCGTCTGCATAGACCACACCCTCGGTCCCGCTAAAGTCACGGGGCCCGAGCTTCTTGAAGTCCTGGATATAACCGTACCTAGTACGCGTCCCCGGATGAGGAGCCCTCTGCTCCACGGCTGCAAGGGCCAACTGATGGGCATCCTCCATGCCCTGACGCATCGCGTCTGTCTGCCTCTGTTGAGCCTCGGCCTGGGCTCTTTGAGTCTCCAGCATCTGCCGGAGGAAGGTAAGCATCTGCCCCATATCTGTAGGCAGAGGAGGTGGAGGTGGAAGTACATCTGCAACTAGTGGAGGAATCCGCTGCGCAGCAGGAGGATGAACGCCCCCCGACAACTCCCGTCGTAGCCCCTGGCACTGCGGGAAGAGCACCCACAACCCCAGGGACGGTCACCGAGAGCGCTGGAGGAGTACCCCTGAGAGCCCCTACAGAAGTCCCATCTGCTGGGGAAGTGACCGGAGCCTGTCCGCCATAGGTAGCAGACCTCTCCGTCTTCCCGTGCTCCTCGCCAGGAGAGTGAGTCATAACCATCCTGGAGACAGATTGAAAAGAAGATATCAATATGGCACATGAAGGATTTTATCAAAGGAGGACAGCTAGAATGCATTAAATCAATATCAAAGACGGTAAGCAAGATAAGTAAGGAAAGATCCTACTGTGATTGAGTACTCTTAGCCTATAGCCTATCCTAGATACGTACCGCAGGCTCGTAATAGCACTCTAAGTCGAGCGCCACTACAACATCGCACTAATTGCGACTCTCGACCAGCATGGGCCACCACTAAAACGTGTCATGACCGCACCTGCTATAAGGGCACGTGCACGTGACAACGCCCAGCCCTCACCGTAAAAACGGCGTGGAACGCTGTAGGTTTTTCTACTCTAAACAGTTTATATATATATCAAAAACCTGTCAAGAATATGGTCAACTCCGAACGGAGGACAAGCAATGAATATATATGAGTGCTCAATCACAACTCTAAGATGATAAAGTAAGGACTGAAAGATAAAGACAACAAGACGATAAAATAATAACCTGTCAAGTCCAAACACCAAATAATATACAAGTCCAAGTCTCTAATACAAGCTATAATAATAACAGTCTCAAAAGTAGCTGGAGACAAGGTCCAGTATAAAGACCTACTCTAACTAAGCAATAGGTAAGGTCTCGCCAGGCGGAGCTAAGCCCTGCTGAACCAAAGTCTCCAGGTCTAGGCCCACTACGTCATCCGGACCGTAGTAGGTACAGTAATCCCCCTCGTCAGCATCTGTAATATTTTTAACATATCCTGTCAGGATGGAACGAGTACAATCTACTAACAACAGTTCACAAGATATGACAAAAGCTATAAGACAGTAAATAGAGAGTATATACAAGAAAATCATAGAATGTACATGTGAGTATCATGGCAAGGTAAGCGCTAAAACTAGAGCTAGAACAAGGCAAGTAACTGATCATGGCATGTACAAGAATCAAGAATCATATATCTAGGTGTGTGAGTACTAGCTACAACATGTGGCCGGATTGGATTGCACAAGGTTATCATCTAGCCAATCATACGTGTGGTGTAGGATTGGCATTCACAAGGTTCACAATAATACAAGGCGGGTATGACCAACATCTACACTAGTACTCTCCGTCCCCGACTGGTAGAGTGGATCCAAGCAGACACGTTACGACACGGGATTCTACGAGAAGGAGCAAGTCTCCTCGAGAATCGGTGTCCATATACTGCACAAGAACTACAAGGGGGCTTGCACAAGATATACCAAGATAACGAGGAATAACATCTCATGTCGGGATCCATGAATACCAATCCTGTGACCAATGTGTCGAGAACAAGCATATCTACACTAATTACATGAATTATAACAATCATCGTAAATTGAAAAGTGTCAGAGAATGTACTCGCCTGTAATATGGTATGATATGTCTACTGGAGCAAATGCAGCGTCTCGAGAACCTATAGAGAACAAGACGTATCAATACTCTGTTTAGGAAGTATCAAATCAAAATTAACCTATTAAGTCATTCTAGGTCAAGACACGTCAAACTAGACTGTACGAGGTCAATCTAAGTCATATTAGGTCTAGCTAGGTCATACTGGGTCAATGCAAGTCAAACGGAATTAATCTAGGGATTTAGTCAACGGTTGACTTACAGTGACTTTTGGTCAACTGGTCAACTCTGGTCAACTCCGGTCAACTCTGGTCAACCCTAGGTCAATACTAGGTCAATGGTGGACTAATAGTTGACTTTTGGTCAACTTCTCAAGTTTAATGGAATTTGGGACTAAATTGGGTAAATGTTGACCCATAGTTGACTTTGGTCTAAAAAGTCAACCGTGGTCAACCGAGGTCAAGACTAGGTCTAGGCTACTATTTCTAACTATTACCAACCTCTACACCCATATCCAAGTCCATCTTGGACTTCGAAACTCAATCTTGGGCCGTAGGCCAATTTCCTGTTTTAACCTTTTCTAAGGTAAAATTCTAGCCTAGGTGGAAACCTAGTTAGCCTACCTACGCTTGTTATTTTGACCCGTGCTCCCTAGGGTAGTAAGGTACTAGCCTATAGATATATTACCTACCAAAATACCTAGTAAAGTGGACGTCTAGTCCATGTACGGCCCATTGCCGATATCTTGAATATTCATGATACGCAATGGTACGCGCGATACCGCGCCCTACAACCCCGATTTCCTCT